>SNQJ01S0021040.1:221696-240896 GCA_010110895.2 Picea sitchensis | reverse complement strand
AGTGTTTCAGCAAAGAGTTTAAAAGAAGCATAATTGTTTAAGCACGGTAACAACTGATTCACCCCCCCCCTCTCAGTTGTCCAACACCATTTTGTAGCAGCAAGTCAAGCAAGCGAGCGGGCAAAGTTTTGTCTCCAGCAGTCGAGAACCATCCTCAAAGAAAATCGACGGTCAAAATCTTACAGAGGAGATCGACGAAATCCCGTCAGCCGTTAGATCTCAAGAAGTTGCGTCGAGGTTAAGCCCTAGTGTGCAGAGGAGGAGAGTTGAGGTTCAATTCATCAGAGAATCGGAGTTTTCAAAGACAAGAAACTATTGCATGTAGGAATCGTGATCCGCGATTTCCCGACTGGATCAGAACCGTCCGTCAGCAGGGACATGTGGCGAGAGATCCCGCAGAGTTGGGGATCGGGGAACTGAAAGTCCCGTGCACATGACAACGAGAATCGCGATATCCCGATACACGATTTCCCGACGGAGTTAAGGACCGTAGTGGGGGACAGGTGTCAGAAGGTCAATCCTTGTAGGGATACAACGCCAAGTGGCATCGACATATCGCAAACTCAGAGGTTCGTGAGTTGGAGCTACAAAGATTTGCGTCCAGAGTTGCGAGATCACGAGAAGCGATATCTCGGCAACCACCGGTTAGCGTATGGGACCGCAAAAGCAAGTGGAATACAGGTGGCAGGCTTTCACGACGGGGAACGGACCGTTGACAGGTCAACGACCATGAGCCATCGGGGATCGGAGAATCGTGAGTCCGGAGGATGAGTGCACATTGTCGTCGCAAACCCCGAAACCCCGATGGAAAGCTATATGGTTGCGGTCATATGGTAGCAGGTCACATAGACCATTGTATAGCTCGGATGGGCTAGCGCATAAGGTGCATCAGAGAATCAGAAATTGGGGAAACAATCTACACAGGGTCACAGCCCATGGTCACTGGGGAAAGAAAAGAGCTGTGCGAAAGGGGCCAAAGGCGTCGGGTTTCAGTCACAGGGAGGCCCGTCACAACTTCCAGTTGCCACCGGACCCGACCTCGATCCTGGTCTTCGCTTGGAGTAAATGAAAGAAGGAAGGGGTGGTTGAAACCTCTCTTCATTCATTAAGTGTGAAGTATGGAGAGTCTGGTAAGCGGTCCGCTCGAGAGGGTCCTGTGTACCCATTCTTTCAGAAAAGCCATGTCGAGTCCTCGACTAGCCGGAAGAGGTCTGCACGCATTAATTCGGCATTTACTGATTCAGCTACTTTCCCTGTAGGAGCCATGCGAAGTCAAGGTGGTGTCCGACAAGGAATATCAATATGAGTTTGACTGAAGGGACACCAAGCCTCGGGCGACTGGACACGCCTCTGTTAGGCATTTTTCTCTGAGTATATAGACTCAGTCTTGGTATTTTGTAAGGTATCGATGGTAGAGCAGAGCTCCCGGTTGTAAAGCTTTAATGAAGCACTGTTATCCCTGGTTATGTATGAACGCTTGAGAGTTCTTTCCTTATGAATGTCAGCTTCTTTCATGTATTTGTTCAAACTGTGTTGGAACTGCTCGGAATTGGAGAATCCAGTCGAGTTACAACTGTTATAGGATAATGTAGAATTTGATCACTGTGACGGTCGCATTGTTTCTAAACAGTCTTCGTGACTTTCTTAACGCTGAACGACTTGGAATTGGAGAATCCATTCAAGTCCCTTATCAATACTTCGAAGCCCTGAACCTGAGGATCTCGCGTTCGGGGTTTTTCTTCAACAAACTGCAGAAAGCCTGTTGCCTAAAGTAGCTTGTTCACTCCTCTTATCAAGTCTTCCATCTGTTCACCTTTTGATCAACCCACTGATTGAAGTTAGGTCAAGACCTCCTTTGTTTCATACATGCCGGACCCAGTCTCTGAATTAGAGTGACATTTCCCCCGATTCTCTGTCCATTTGATCACCCATAAACAAACCGTGACATAAAATTGATGGGCGTCGGGCTCTGCTCTTGCTAGCAATCCAGGAGTGACTTCCATCGCCAACACGGACGACTAGGTAAAATATACTTCAATTTCATTGGAGAGCTTTGTGACAACTTCAACAATGATACATGATCTCCTTACGTTATCCCCTTCGGTATTAACCCATGCCCCACTAAAACACTCAACCTATTTATTGTAGATAGTAACCAGAGAGATTAATACAAACAACTAAAGTCCAACTGGAGACTTTCTTAAAATATCCTCTAGTCCATTAAGGGAACTTTACACTAACTCCTATGACTTTCACCAAAGGAGTTAACGTAAACCTTGTTGGTTTGCTCGAGGGACTTAACATTTTCACCTATGGTTTACATCGAATAACTTGCTATAAACTTTGGTGGTCCCATTGGCACACTTTGCATAATATCCTCCAATGTGTTCAAAGGCTTTCACACAAACATGTTTTGTGTACACCAAGATTTTCACACAAACAACTCCAGTCTCGATTTTTCAAGCCAATATCTAGGGTAACCTTTAACCAAAATTGTCTGGATTCTGTCATTTCCTTCTCACTAAAGCCTAAATTTCCATAATGTATGCCATCATACTATCGTCGTCTGATGATGATCTCCCACCCAACATTAACATGAGTGACTCCTCAGGTATTTCACATGGGTTACTTGAATAGACTTATTTTTTATGCATATATAACTCATGATCTAATCATACTTATTTCATTACAAGGTTTCGTCTTTGGACTAATTTCATCTATGCTTTGCAGATTCATATATGTGTCCAAGGAAGGAGGTTATTAGCAAAGTTCCAACCACATAGGCCTCCTGAAGTGTCCACTCGCATGAAGATGAACTCGACATCTCACAAGCGATGTATGACGACACAACTGGATTCCTGGAAAAGGGGGAAGATTCACTCAAGTGGGGCGACATTTATCAAATGTTCAAGAAATAGAATTTTTTCGCCGATGCAAATGACCAAGATGAGCTTAGAATTTTCAATAACATCAAGAAATATGGGATACACAAAGTAGTAGCCCGCTCTGCAGTGTTTCCCTGTGCCGATTCCATTACCTAGATCCTTAAACATGTAGACTTAAGAAAAAGGTACATATACAATTCTCGGAGAGATCCTATAGCCTCATTCTAGCCCACATATCTAGCAAAGTGTTATCAGCTAGAGAAAGGAACCCGAAAGCTGGATAATGAAATTCTAGGTGGTTTTAAGCATACGACCAAAGACCTATGTCGCATCTAGTACAAACCAAATAAGTAGTTTAATCTCAAACCAAAGGGTGGATATCCTACAACCTTGCTAAGGAAGCCATATCAATACATTGTGGCCATGCTATGAGGTTTGTATGGATGTCTAGATGCCTCTAAATATATGTTATCGTATATTCCACTAATCCCTTATGGATATCCCGATTTGTCCAAGGCCGTTTGAGGCCCTAAACGATGTATTTTATGGATTTTGGGACTAATCAATTTCCAAAGGCACTAGCATGGGCCATTCAAAATGCGTTCTTCTTGGTTAGACCTTTCCAATGGTGTATTGAGTGCCCTAAATGGAGATCGTATGCAAAATTTACGCCCCCGATAAGTTGATGTATCAACTACCCCCATCGGGGCCCACAAACCTTTTGGATTTTCAATTTTCGGGGTTAGGGTTTTGGATTTTTCTTATGTTAAAAATGTCTTTGGAGCCTCATTGTAAAAATCATCATCTTCTTGCAAATGCGAGTCACTGTCACATCTTTTCTCAAAGATAAGATGCCACCATTCTATCGAGTCTTTCACTTTGTATTTCTATAGTTTTGTACATTTCGCTCATTAATATAAATTATGTATTATTGTATCTTTGTGTTTATGGTTATGTCTCTGATAAATATCTATTATTTTATTGGATATCTGATATATCTTTGTACATTTCTTTATTATATCTCCGCTCTCATTTTATGTCGAAAATAATCTAGATCATGAAGAGCAGTGCATCACCAATGGACACCAATATCCCAGAGATATCAACAGTGGGTGTTAATGGAAATACTCAATTCAGTGGGCTAGGCATGGGGATTTGTACCCCATTCAAACCAAGTGAAGTGCCCAATCTAAAAAAGTTTACATATGATAAGGCCATAGGTAGAATTGTGCAAGAGCAAATAAGGAAAGTGTCGGTCACAGGGGGTAATTTGATGTCAATACTTATGCAAACCTTGGTGACAAAAAATGCCAATAAATACCCAGTCTCCATAGCATTTGTTGGCACCACCTTTATGACGACAATGGAAGATAACATCAAGAACTTGTACTGTCAAAATATAGAAAAGGATGCAAAAATCAATGAGATAGAGGAACAACTCAAAAAAGTGAGGATAGATGAGGGTAGCCTATGAAACTTCAAGGATAGTGCAGAGAAATTTAGGGAAGAACTAGAAAAATCCAACATAGATATGTATTCCCACCTGCACTTGTTCCAAGAGAAAATGACCACCATTATAAAATGACATAGCCAAGTTCTGGCCAAAAACACTCATTTCAACAATATCCAGGAAAACATAGGTGATATTGACATATGGATTGTTGAAAATTTTGATGCACCAATCAATATTTCATGTCCCTCAAGCACAGATAGGAAGGTTGATCTCACTTTGCTTGATCGCTGCCAACAGGCTAGGCAGAGAGCTGAAAAAGAGACAACTAGGTCAATGGTGATTTGTTCACAACTACACAAGGAAACATAAGACCCGACAAGAAAACCAAATTCGAATTTGTTGTCAACTACATCCTATTTTTTCGTTTTCCAACCACCTTCAGTTTTGTCTTTATCCTCACACATGTCAAACAACTACTAAGGGGAGATGAAATTTTTTGTAACTGCTTCTTGAGGAATACAAGAGTCATTTTTGGGAGTTAGCAATAATTGTATAAATATAGGGAGAAGCCCATTTTCAAGAGGCTCTTCACACATTGTATAGACTCAAGAACTATTTCAAGGAAGTATAATGTGTTAATGAATATTGAGAAGAACTTATGTGTATTGTTGTTTGCTGTGAACTATTTCCAACAAAACGTTTTTTGTCCACATGGGGTTGTAAGAACATGCTTTTCTTATATACTTTTCTAATGCAATAAATGTCATTCTTGCAATTTTGTTATTCTTTCCCATATTTAATGTCCTAATCACATGAACTTGTTATGTATGCAGAAATATGACTTACACTATTCTGGTTATAAAATTGTATGCATGTGTTATCTAACTTTGCACCTTTGTGATATCTATCTGATTAAAGGGTTCTGCAGAGTTTAGTGTCACTTCAACTCACTTGGTTATGATAAATTTCTCCTAAATAGGATAGGATACATTAGATTAGATTAGTTTTTCTTAAGCAATTACATAGTCTTCATCTACATCTTTCATTTACATAACCATCCATTCATTCACCCTCACAACCAATAATGACAATGGATGGGTGTCTTAAACCAAATGGTGCATAGTCTAATTGGGACCTTGTACTGGGGAGTACCCCTTATTTTTGTTGGGAATTTATGCTATGTCAACATATGTGCATGCTCTTTTCCACATCAGTGTTTAAAACTTATTTGATAGTGTTATATCGGAGGTGGACTCATGTTTTTGGCCATTGTATTGGCACCCAATCACTCATACAATTCTGAAACATGGTGAAGTTATATCCCTATTTTATCTTCGATACATGGCATGAGATCATATTATGTTTTTCGAGTCATGGTTTTAGTTTGTGAGAAGGGGTGCGTGTTTATACAAGCTTTGTGCAGAGGGCTGGGAATTATTTTTTAAATACATAAAGGAAGGGGAAAAGGGAGGGGGTCGTATGGTGATATGGACCCTCCCCGTCCCCCTCCCACATAAAATCTTAAACATGTGTTTCAATGTTGTTATGTCGACACACAATCCATGTTTAACTACTGATACATGGGCAAGGGTCATGATATATATTGGTTATAAAATGTTACAAGGGGTGCATTAAGATCTAAGTAAGGGGAGGGGTGATGTGGATGAGGCCCCCCCTCACCTCCACATTATCTAAGTAAATTAAAGTGGGATGTGTGGGATTTAGCCCCCCCTCCTATCCATGTTACCTAAATCCATTAAACTCGAAATGAAACCCCCCTTCTAATTGTTTTAATTAAAAATTTATTTTTTTGTTTTCCTCATTAATATATAATTTTTGATTATTTATTCTTAAATTAATTTAAGTTTAAATACATTTTCATTTAAAATCATTTTTGTTTAGATTGACTCTGTGTATGGGTGTGAATCAACAAAAAATTGCTAAGTGACGTTTACCGTCGTTAAAGGGGATTTTGATGCTACCCAGCATGATTTCAAAGGTCCATATATTGCTCATACGATATCTGATTGGAGGGCCATTTTTGTAATGTAGAGATCATAGGGAGAGGTTTTCAGTGAGAGGGATTCCCATGCCATTCAAACGTTTCAATGATTTCATGGTTAACAAGGATGGCTTGCGGGAAATCCTTTGTGATCGTTTTGACATTTCTGGGCCTCAGATTTTGATTTCATCAGTGGTGTTGGAATCATAGTCCCACAAAACATAAAATTATCCTATTTTAGGGAAGAAAAATACACTTTGATCATTACCCAAAATTGCAAGCAAAAGCATTTTTTAATGAAAGTTTGAGCCACGTTCTCACTATTGCTTTGCCCAAATTCAGTTATGTCAATTTTTTTAGGAATTTATGTTATATAGGCTCTTAATCCACCCATTTAAATTGAGGTTAAATTTCAATGGATGAGAAATATAATCCCATGAAAACAACCAAATGACATTTGGAGTGCTTAACATTGTTTATGAGTTGGAAGGACCAATTCTTCTCTGAGAGGCAGTTTAGAACCATCCTATGTCTTATAGATGCCACAATTAACCCACCGAACAATAAATGACACTTTCATGATCATGGTTAGTCAGAGAATAAAGAGGCACAAAGCACATGTTGATTTAGTATGCTTAGTGAAAGTTGTTAGAGACACAAACAAACTCATCAAGATTATTATAATAATCAATCATGACTACAACATGATGTAGATTAAAATCAACAGGAAATCAATCATTATTTATCCATTCATGCATGGAATGCTTAATCAATAAAAATCAAAAGAACCCGATTAATGGGTGCGACAAAAAGAATATGAGTTGGAAGCATTGGGAGAGGATTAAAGATGTGTGTGTCTCATTGACATGGTCTAGGTTGGAGAGAAAATGAAGATCACCACCAATACGCCCAATGTCGATGAGAGATGAATATCTTCCATCGATACATTGATGGAGGAAGAAGAAAAATCTCAAGCGATGCATTTTTTATCGGTGAAGATAAATGAAACTTGTCGATACACCGTGTATTGACGAAGATAGCACGATTTCTCATATACATAGTGTATCAATGAAAATAGGGAATTTTATGCCGATGTGTTGGAAATCGGAGGAAGATAGATCTTCAGTGTATCGACATCGAAAAGGTGATCGACCTCCACTATATCGACACTGAAAAAGAGATTAAAGTTTGTTGGACTCAAAGGGAAGAAATAAAATCCAAAAAATTGTAAGTGTTTGGAGGCTTCAAGTGCATTGGTAGGAAAAAGGAGATGTCATCGATACACTGGGTATCGACAAATATGGAGGGATATTTCTGATACACTATGTATCAGTGAGGATAAAGGATGCTCGCCGATACATTGTGTATCAACAAGTAAGAGTTATCTTCAAAATTCTTGAAATGGTAAAGTCTGGAGGGAAATAAGAGGATATTGGATTTTAACATTTGCATGAAAGATTCTAAAAGGTTTTTCAATAGAAAAAGTTTAAAAGGGGGCCCAATTTCTTCTCTTAGAGTAATGGTGAATAAAAAAAATTGGCACAACACTTGGAGACACACTCGGAAAAGTCAAAATCTATGCTAGTCTTCCCTATCTTATGAGCATAAAGTTTAGAGGGTTGTATTATTACTTTTAAGATTAGAAATTCTGGAATACATGTGCAACAGTTACCTAAAAGGTTTCATGGTGGTGATCTCATTGGTGATGTTTGCATGTCGGGATAGTAGAGCTCATCTACTATAATAAGAGGATGAATGATCGTGAGATTTATTTCCTTAAACTGCATCGACAATCCAAGTTGGTATCTTCATCATGGGGATGATATAGGTTTGGGATATAAAACATATTTTCACTGGGTGCACATATATTATCCCTCGGGTGTTTCTCCACTACTCATGAGTGTCCATGTCCATGGTGGAATCACCATGGTGTCACAAACCTTTCTCTTCTTCCAATTAGTGTCCATATCCACATCGAGATATCTGCATGTCCCCTAGTCTAATCAAGCTTTCTTTCCCATTCCTTCTCGGTTTATTTAGTGTATTCTTAGCATCAAGTGGATGGGGAAAGTGGTGTTATTTTTTTAGCCTGATAGGGGATGACTTCCAAATATTGAGTTTTACTTTGTATATTTGTTGCACCTATCTAAATAAAGTTACCCATTTTGATTTCCATCCTTTATACTTCGACACTTCACCTTTCACCCGAGTAGCTACTTAGTGTATGGATGGATCCCCTCTTACATGGGATCTTCTCACCATCCAACATCCGAGAATAATTGTTGATTAACCACTATGTTAAGTCATGATTTGATTGTTGTCATAATATTTGAAAATAGTCATGATTTATTCTCAATAAAGACCTATAGTTCAACTCATGAGCTAGGAAAGAGATGCAAGTTATTTCAAGTATGTTTCCAATGCAATTGGTGTTTCTTATATGCGACAAATGGAGGTTAGATATATGTATGTCATCAACATGATCAAGATTCATAAAATAAATGATTTCAGAGAATGAATTTCTTTCATGGGAAGAGATGATAGAGAATGAAAGAGAGCAATCCTATTTAGAATTAGAAGATAAACTCAGCCCAAAACCTGCTACAATTGAAAAATGAATCCTTAGATAAATGTTGATTAAAGATATGCGGTAGCAAGGAAGAATATACTAAAAAAATGAATCTTGAATGTTGATGTTGCAAGCAACTTAAAAATGTTCATGCATCCTATCATAGAAAGAAATTTTGCATCCCCTTGAAAAGACTAATCCCAATGTAATCCTATACGCTTATCATTTCATTTATATGGGCTTCGATGCTAGTGTTGGTTGAGAAATGCATCTCACATATTATTTTCTTAATACTATTAGCTCATCTTTACAGCCTTGTGCTTCAAGAAGTAAGGCTTGAAAATAGTTTCCTTTGTTATCCATCAGATTACTTTGCTCTAGCCTATAACATCCCAAGATTTCAAAATTTGTGCTCATACTCTGAATCAATCCAAGTTTGAAAATTATTCTATAGCATAACATTCTCATCTCACCATAGTTCCAAATTAGGTGTATGATACCAACTGCGCACTTGTACCTACATGGAAAAACAATTCAAGACATGAGGTTGATTTCAACCCAAAATTTTCAGAAATGAAAGGGCTTAAGAAAATCATGAGCAAAAAATAAAAGAAAGTAGAATTCTGAAAAAATGTTCATGAATAATGTCCCTAGGTGACATGTCCCATGATCATTTCAAAGTTTTCAAATTTTTTCTCGAGTTCTCTCCTCCTCTTTAGGTGAGAAAAATATTCAATTAGAGAGGTCTGCACACATGAGAAAAACAAATATCATCAATTAAAACTAGTGACCAATGATGCACATTTATTTATTAACCATTTTCAAATAGAAATGTTTAACTAGTTAGAAAATCCGATTAAAAGCAATGTTGACTAAGATAATTTCTTCCTGGAAAAACATGTTCACAAAGATATCACAACATAAAGCATAACTAAATCCTATATCTAGGCTAGCATGGGACACTAAACAAAAAATACAATGCATTGAATAAATGAGGAACCATACTAGTTGGGATGAATTAAGTCAAATATTGAATCTTACCAGTTTTCTTGTTTCCAAGATCCCAGTAGAAAGGTAGAGTCAGCTACCTTGAATATTCGTCTATTGAATAGAAGTTCCCTTTTGGGTAACAAATGACTCTAGTTGTGATGACCACCAGTTATGGCCTAAAATAGTGCATTTGGAGAACCATTTATTGTTGATAGGTATCCGATAGGTTAGAGATCATTGTTCTTGAGTTACAATGCTCTTTCCCAGTTGAAAATGTTCATCAAACAGTTGTTGTTAGAAGTCCTTCAATTTCTATCTCCTTGAAATCAGGTTGTAGATCATGTATGGTGGGATTTGAACAGGTTCAATCTCTAAAATCGAGGTAAGTACCCACATCATGCATGTAAATGGACACAAAATAGAAAGGTTTCTTGTAACACTTTTCCTCTCAAAATTCCCCTAAGTATGGAACTATAGACCAATAGGTGACACTTATGCAAGTGAGTGTGCAACCTACTATATGGTTTATGCTTTGTGTACTTGGTCGAGTTTTGAAAGACTATTCTTGATGACCCTTCTCAACATCCTTCACAATTTAAAATATTTGTAGAACACTGTTCTAAAAATATTTGTTGATAGTTTCATGATTTGGCTCATATATATTTGCTCATCAGTAATTGAAAATTCCAATTCCAAAAATCGATAAAAAAAAGTCATGATGCAAAAACCCTAGTGAGATAAAGGTGAATGTAACCATACCAATGAACTTAATGAACAAACCAAAATAAAACCATATCAAGAGAAAACCAATGAAAGCCATTCAGTTAGCCCAAGTGAAAATACTTCATCATAATGTTTCAAGAGTAGAGAAATATAATGGGTAGTCAAATCAACATGGTTAAATCTGAGTCAAAAGAGTTTCAAAAGAAACACTCTCAAACTTCAATAAGAATGAAAACATTGTAAGTCAAGATACCAAAGTCATTAAATGAAGTCACCTAATCTAAAAAGCACTATGTAGGTATTCCGAGATCTAATTTTCTGGAGATTGATCTTTACATTGATAGTGTTTCGAGAAAAGTTCACCTATCAATGTTAAAGTGAATGCTACTGAAGAAAATTAATCTTCCAGTTGAATCTTTCTCAAAGGATTTTGTACATGGTTTCCTCATTAAGATGAATGTAAACCAAAATTGATCCAAGCTTTCAGTTAAACAACAAAATGAAAGGCATCAAAAGAAGAAATATCTCATGCAAAAATAAACTAAGACTAAAACAAGCCATCTTGAGCAGCAACATAAACTAATAACAACTAGTGGATTTTATTCAAGAAAACATAAATAAGTCCAAAATATATGCTATATAAGCAATAATGGGAAAAATCTATAATACGCAAGTAGACAAGGAATTAAAAGAACTATGCTACTCCTATTCCTACTATATCCTACACTGACTAAAACATAACTATGTGAAACCATAGTGCCACTGTATCCATTCAAGCAACTCCAAACCTGCAGCCACATATTCATCAAAAGTCAATAGTAGAGATTGGAGTAGTAAGGGACAAAAAAATAGGAAGAATTGACTCAGGTAAACCTCTATCTAGCATGTGAAAGTTTGCAATGTTATTATTCATAGGAAATACAAACATGAAGGATCCCTCCAACCAAGTTTAAGTTCCATCATAAAATTTACAATGATTATCATAGAACTGTTGGAAGGAATTAAAAAATGAGTGGCATACCTGATGAGAACTGTTGATTACTCTTTAAAAAACATGGTATCCTATGATACCATGTTGAGATTCCCATATACATCACCCAACAATTAGCTCAAAATAAAATGACTTTATCTACTAAAAGCACAACTGATTAATCAAATAAATATGCAGTGGAAGCATAAACTAGGAAACCAAAATATCACACACAAGACACCAATATTTGCAGGTATAAACCCCTGGAAAAACCCTAGAGGGAAAATCGGTACTAAGATGCTTTTATTAAGGTCAAATCAAGGCTCATGTAACAGGGAAAATGGCCCACTAAGAGAAATACAATTGTAGACAAAATTGGAACAGTTTGCTCTGTCGTATGACCCTTGGACAACACGTTTTTTGAGGTGTACGCGATTTTCCTGCTTGTGACTCATGTATTTATGCAATTGTCTCCACTCTGACCTACGTACATGTATGGAAAACTTCCATACGAAACACCCATTTCTCATGGCTTCAATCCTATGAAATCCACCCGCGGCTGCCTCTGCTCTCTCTCCTCCTTGACCTGTATGATCTCAAGATGGAAGTCCTTCTCCACCTATCCAAGATATTGAATCATGGCCCTTTTTTATCCAACCCTCTTTGCATCAACACTTGGATGAAATATCTTCACCCAACCAGTGAGATATGCTCACTCTCATGTAAGTAAAAGTCCTTCTTTTCTTCTACACTTCTCACACTAGCAAAATTTCTTCTTTTCTATCCCCGACCTTGGTCTCTCACCAAAGTCTCCCACAAGTGTATCTCACACAAGTCGATTCAAGTGTATTCCTCCTTCACCCTAGCCTTGTTTTTATAATAATGATTTATAATATATTTCTAGTCTCTAATGTGATCCATAGTTGAGATTATTTCTCACACCCACTCAAGATTTAAATTCTTAGATTACATGCTAATTAATTTTGTCACTTTCCATAAATAACTCAACTCACTAATAAAAACAATTTCACTTTAATTAATTCCTTTTAACTAAAGTAAACTCACACTAGGATTTCAATGACTTCCACATGTTAAACACAATCCAATGCGAAAGTACCTGTCTGATGCTACTACTAACATCAACACTCCCTCTTAGCGACGAAGGTATTTCTCCCACCTGGAGTTGGCTCTATCTTCGCTACTGTATCCTCTACCATGCATGCTCTCCAATCCATACGATTAGCTAATCCATTTGACATTGAATTTATCCCTTCCATCGTGCTCTGACATGTCTCCAAAGACTCACTACCTGTGAACATTCTCCTAGAAGCCTCCTTCTCTTGAATATCCTACATTCCCATCTCGTACCATGAATCCTTCTTGATAGGAAGGTTTCTACTTCCCACCTGAACCTAAATGTTAACTCCCTTTGAGTTTCTCAACCTTTGGAGCTACCTTCTCCTTGTTTTTTGTCACTCTCCTGCTTGCCATTGATCGCATAGGTTAGCCCTTTAGCTTATACAATTTGCTCTCTCTAACTCCAAAGATAGTTTCTTTGTCTGAGATAGATCCTTTGGGCTTGATCAACTTCTTTCCATCCTAGAACTCTATGTCAAATATCTTATTCTCAATTATTGAAACTGACTTCACACTCCTCTTGAGTTTTGGCACCCATAGAACATTTGTCACTCTCAATGTGCCTCCTGAAACCAACTGGAATGACTTTGTTCCAGATCCCTTTACTGCATTCTTGGTCCCCATACCAAGTTCGACATCCATCTCTGAGTCAAAGTATATGAATCTCTCGAACACCTCCCATGCTATTGTCATATGACACATGGCTCCACTATTTATCAACCATGCACCAACTGATATGGTGCCCAAGGAAGCCTGGAAAAAAAGTAAGAACTATGTATGTTCAAACTTCTTTCAAAACTCATCCACTTGAGTCTTTGTCAACGTAGCTACCTCTGGTTGTGTTTCATTCCTCCCCTTCTTCCTATGTGTACATTGACTTGCATAATGTACAAAATTGTGACATGCAAAGTACTTAACTTTCTTCATGTCCTTCTTCTTATTTCCATCTTGAGTGGTAGACTCTCCACTAGAAATATTCCTGAACTTTCCCTTCCTTTCCTGACTAGAAAGAGAAAGGTTCCCATAATCATTCTTATGTCAACCTCCATTTAGATCTTCGTATTGAAGTTCCTACTGAACGAAGTCATCCCACAACCTTGACCAATCCGAGAGCTTCTCTCATGCCACAATCCCTTTGATGAATGATGCCCACTCCTTCTTGAATCCCTTGAGTGTTGTCCTCACCAAATTTGAATCATCCATTTTCTCCCCAATTTCATCCAGTTGATCTTGAACCTATCGGGTCCAGGTGAGTTAAATTGTCACCGTATATAGTCATGCCATCTTTGTATCCTTGAGATCCTCTGTCAACTCCATTATGTGATTCTCATTCTTTCTCTGAAATAAACTCTTCAGAGCCTCCCAAATGTTTCGGGTTGTTTTCTTCCCTAATAAATGAGGCATCAAGTGATCCTCCACTCCATCTATAAGAATGATGCATTTGGATTTCACATCCCTCTGATTATGGATGACCAAACCAATCACATCTGTTGGTGGAGTTATCTAAGTATTATCAGATTCCTATATCTCGTTCTCCACCAACACCAACGTGATTCTATCCTTCCAAGGATTGTAGTTGGAAACCCCATCCAACCTATCCTCAAATCACAATCCAATTGTCATTTCCAATATTTGATCTGATAAACTTCTGTTGAAACTTCCCCTGTACGTGACTTTGAACATTGTGATCCACGTATGTACACGACTGTACCTTCTGTGACCCATGTATGTATGCAAATGTCACCACTGTGACCTGGATACACCTACAAAAACCCTTATTCTGACTCAGTTCTATAGTTTCCCTGAAATATGTCCTTTAATTTCCGCCTGTTATAACTCTAATTTGCACCAGACATGCTTACCTGGCATCAGGCCATCTCAGATTCCTTCTTTGCCAAAACACTGCTGAACAACTCTGTAAAAAACCTCTTTTATAAGGGCCCATGTGCCCTACTCCATTACTGCAGGCGTGTACACGCTAGCTGACCTAAAACAACCCGCGTGTACCTACAAAAGCACGAAAAAAGGAAAGTTGCCGATGGAACACACAGCTTTGGGTGAGTTAACTAAAACTCCCGGCCATGCATGGCCGAGGGTTCGTCCAAATAACTAGCTTCTTCTAGCCTATAAAAGAAGGGTTAGGGGTCCCATTTGGAGAAGGAGAATAATAGTAAGGAAACTCTACCCAATTGCACATTCCCATTGTCCCAACCCTTTAGCCATCCTTGTGCAAAGAGAGATATAAAGCAAAGAAGTTGGAGGACATTTGAAGAGGATCCCAGGATCAAGTTTGCAGAGAGGTGGCCGGTCTTGACATTGTAAGTTGATTCATTAAAGTTAATAATAAAGAAATGCTTTTCCCATCCCACTATATGAGTTCTTCATAGTTTAGTGAATAAATGTTTGAATCTCTAACTCATTAATCTGTAGAACAAATGCATGTAGAGTTTGTTGCTTGTTTTGTACGTAGGTCGGCCTTAGGAGGATAGCTGCTAACAAGCGATCAAGCGTGAAGAAGGATCGACATCGAACGTCTAGAACAAGGTATGTTCGTTTAACCATGTATTTTCTTAAAAGAAATGGGGATTAGGTCTGGGACGACGGTGGAAAGTAGGATTCTTTCAGTCTTATCTGCATGCATAATATAACCCTAAATGCTAGTCCGTAGGGGGATTTCCCACCACAACAGAATTGACGACCATACTGGGGAAGTCTCTAGTGTTCCTCGGAATATTTTTGGGTATTTTTAAAAGACTAGTTTTCTTTCCTGTTTTTTTGAAGTTTCTACAAAGTCTGAGCTAATAGAGATTCTGGTTTTCCATACCAGCTATCTCTGTTTCTTTGCTTGACTGTATTTTTTTCGAGACCCACGGAGGTACACGTGGCCTGCATAAGGTCTGCATGCGTGTACCCATGCCCTACTTTCTTACAGCCCGCATGTAAATGCTAGTTGAAGAAGTAATAGTAGCGTGTATGATTCCAGAAATTTTTTGAGGCAATCATCCTCTTCCCTGTCAGAATCAGTCATTCTTAGGGGTTTTCTGGAACTCTTTCTAGTCTTGGTTGCTTGCAGTCTATAGCTTAGGGTTCATCTCAGATTGGTTTGTTTTACAAATTTCTCTTTACATGGTTTTCTTTTTTCTGTTAAAGAAAGTGTATAAGCCTTCAAGAGATCCTGGTTCTCAGTATCATTGGTCTCTTCCTGGTTTGGATTGTCTATTTTTATTTGTTTCAGAGTTTTAGAGATACACACGGTCTGTATAAGTCCAACACACATGTACACGCCCTCTGACTCTACACAGCTCACGTGCACACGCTTGTTGTTGAATTGTCAGCAGTGTGCTTGTGAAGGATAGTTTTTGTTGAGGGTGAGGCAGTCATCCTTTCTCTTGACAAGAGTTATACCTCTCAAGTTTTTCAAATCTCTGTCCTAGCATTCAGTAGCTTAGGTTTGATCTCAGCCATAGCTTTCTTTTTTCATTTAAAAGTTTTCATCAAAATTTTCTTTAGGGTTTTTAGACAAGTGTGAGAGTCCTTTTTTAAGTTGCTAGTGTGTGATTTCTTGAAGTGATTCTTTGYGATCTRYGATTAGGCSADAADDWTTTCTTGGTTTTWGACTTGYTRATATTTTTCMTTTTTKYTTTGTGAGCATTCAAATAATAAAAAAMAAATCTTTCATTTCTTTGTTTGGTTGAAAAGTGTTGYTTTGCATTAGTAACCAGGGAAAMKTMTTTKCTTTCATAAGTTCTTGATAGTTTACTTWGATCGTAAGTAGCTYRTAGTCGAGTGAAATCCTKCTTTGAGTTYGYTGTTYAAAAGATCTTAGAAWTTTTTTTWAAWWWWTTTTTTGARAAGTTGTTGAAAATTTGYRTTAAGTGAAGGTTTTTGTTTCCAACTTTCTGTTCATTTTTACTTTCGTCTTTCAAACATCACTAGTTTCACTTTCATACCCTTTGACATAAGACAAGCCATAAAATTAACGCTAAATCTAAAATTCATTAGATTTTTATGTTTGTAGGGTTAGCCAACTAGTTCAGGATTAGGGCCTTGGATTAGGTTGGAGAGGAAACTCTTCAAGGCCATTAAAATCAACATTGGAGTCTGAGGTAGGGAGTGTCCAAGTCCAGTATCATGAAAGTTATCCAAGACCCCCCTCTAACACAGGGGATAAACACGAGATCGCGTGTGGAAATGTAGCAGAGATAACCCCTCCAAAGATGGACCAATCGTAGTGGAGAACACATATAGAGGGCTTGTCTTGGGATTCCGTCGATTGCATTTGCCGTAGAGATTCATGGGTCTCAAATCTATTCGAGGTCCTTAGTTGTCTTCCGAACCACTTTCTCTCGATACCCTTGACATTTTTTGGGTTCAATACCTCGCTCATTGTGGTCTACTCGACTTTTGACTGTACCCGCCTGGTGACTGTTCGCGCACTGGAAACCTAGTTGCCTATATTTTTTAGGGACATACACAGGTGAATGCGGGGGTATACCGCGATACCTAGGACAGAAATCGGGCCATGCTTTGCAGAGTATACTCAGAGGGTTCTTCCGTGTTCGAGTTGCACTTGCACCGGTAAGTTGCTCTAGTGTTGGTTGTTGTAACTATTCTTCCAATTAATTTAGTGTTTGCTTGTCTTATCTTATAGGGACTTTTTTTTAGTGTATGTGGTTTTTGAATGACTAGAATTCCCTAGAGTGTCTTTGATCTTCTCACACAGTGGAGGATCATGAGCTTTGCCGGTCACGAAGGCTTCTTGACCTGCTGCTAGTTAGACTGGAGCCACCCCCACCACCACTTAGGTGAAAGCTAGACCAACAAGGGTCTTTTGAAGCGACCGGGTCACAAGAAATTGTGTCCGACCAACATCTAGAGGAATCGACTGTTTTAGACCTTGGAGCGAAAGCTTTTGGTCTCGTTGAAACCTCCACCAATGATATTTCGACACCCACCATCGTACCGGTTCATCCTTACAAGCGCCAAACAGTGTCGCATGCAACAATGGAAACAAATGTTGTTACTCCTTCTAAGAATTATTCATTTCCCACTACGGTTGTCACCACAGGAGAGTTTCCACCTCCTAACCCACCATCACTGATCCGAGCCACCATGGTCTCAACCACCTCTACATCGCACAATGGTTCGATCCCGTCTCTGGCGGTGGCCACAACCCCTTTCACACCAAGTGCGACAAGCCCTCCGTTCTCATACGAGATGTCTAGTTCAGGTACAAGTCCTGTACTTTCCTACTCCACTTCATAGACTTCAGGTCTGGGGGCAGGGAGCTCTAATGCTCCTCTGCAAGGCCACATTGGGGGCACTTCCACTCCCTTTAACACTTTCCCTTATGGAGGAGGTCATATACCTCCTTTGTCCCCTTCGCTCGGTGGCACACACTAGCCATCCACCGGGCCACCTGCACACCATAGTTTATTTGGAGCAGGGAGTCAAGGACCACCTTTGCATAATATTTTGGTAGGTTCGGCATCGTTTTCTTTGTTTGGTGCGTTTGGTAACAACACCTTCTTGTCTGCTACTTTCCCGACTGGAGGCAATCCCGGTTTCGGACAACCTATTCCTATGCAGGGTACTATTCTTGCACAGGGGGCACACCTAGGAACTTCTTCAGCATCAGGGCCTTGGAATTCTTGGTAGGGATCCGTTCCCTCATCAGGAATGTCGATCTGGGGTAATTCTTTTCACNGTTTCGGACAACCTATTCCTATGCAGGGTACTATTCTTGCACAGGGGGCACACCTAGGAACTTCTTCAGCATCAGGGCCTTGGAATTCTTGGTAGGGATCCGTTCCCTCATCAGGAATGTCGATCTGGGGTAATTCTTTTCACAATCAATGGAACTCTGGACAAAGTACTATGCCTATCCCCACGGGACCGACATGGGGCAACCCTTCCCAAAGTCCTTCAAATGTAATGCATGCCCAACCATCTATGTTCTATTTTGGAAATCAGCCGATGATGTCTTCTCACATACAAAATCCATACGCTGGCCATGGCCATGGTTTTTACCAGAACCCAGGCCAACAACCAAACTTTTCCTGGCAACCTGGTGCCAGTCAAACTCCAGGTCCCTTTTTCCCTGGTTATCACCAACAACCCAAACTTCCTTTCCTAGAAACCTTGCATTTGCCAGAATTGATTTGGTTTTTGAATGACCCTATCTGTCATGATCCACGTTGGCCTCCTATGCCGACGAAGTTGTTGGCAAATGTTTACCAAGTAGCGTATGCTTGTCATTGATGGCAAGCTCACGAGGAACATCATTGAAGAAAACGCGCGCAGCAAAGGCAAAGCTCAAGATATGGGAGTTCACAGAGGAGAAGGAAGACAGAGATCCACAGCTGTTGGATCTCATTCAGAAAACCCATCCGCCGTCAGATCGGATAGGAGTTGTACGAGGTTTACCATTGGGAAAGCCAAGGTGAAATCCCGACATAATCAGGACCGTCT
>SNQJ01S0021040.1:201559-221686 GCA_010110895.2 Picea sitchensis | reverse complement strand
TAAGCACGGTAACAACTGATTCACCCCCCCCTCTCAGTTGACCAACAGAAGTTGCCTTTGAACATCCCAAAGTTCAAGGCCAAGCCTAACGAAGATCCAGGAGATCATGTGACTACCTTCCATCTTTGGTGCTGATCTAACTCGTTGAAAGATGACTCTGTACAGTTGCGATTGTTTCAACGTACTCTCATTGGGAGTGCTGTGAAATGGTACATTGAGCTTGATCACTTAAAATACTCTTCCTTCGACGAACTGGCGATGGTTTTCCTAAACCATTTCCAGTTACCTGTGAGATACGACATTGGCACCGAATTCCTGACCAATTTCTCACAAACAAAAGAAGACCATATCTCTGATCACATCTGAGAATGGAGACACCTAAAGAGTTTAATTAAGGTACCAGTCCCACCATCATTCCTGCTTGAGTGGTTCCTTAAGTCTTTGGTCCCACAGTTATCCAAAGACGTTGCGACGTTGGGAGTATTTTTTTAAGAAGATGCCATCATGAGAGCTCAACAACTTGAGCTAATCTATTCTCAGTTCAGTTTATTATATGAGATCTTGCCAGATGTGCCATGCTCAATACTTGATAAAACCAGACAGAGATCTGGACCACATGTCGATGGTATTGTTGGTTCAGCACAAACAAAGCCCACTGAGCAATTGATGAAGCAGTTGCAATAGTTGTCTATAAAACACACAGCGGCCAACCAAACTACTGCTTTGGTTTCTCCCCCTAACAAAAAGTTGGATGTACACACAGTGCAATCAGCTAATCCAAAGGCCACCCAACAGCCTGAAGGAAAGAAAAAACAACGAAAGAAGGGCAAGGGGGATAAAAAACCTGCTGATAATGCTGGCGAGGACAACACTGAGAAATATAAGGTGAGGTATCCATGCAAATTGTGTGCAGAAGACCACCTGACCCATCTATGTCCTCGACTTGCAGAAGCCCAAAAGTTTGTGATGTAGCAATAGCCTGCTGTGTTAACCAATCCATTTCAACATGGGAAAAATATAACACAAGCCTCTGCAAGCACGGAAGGGGGAAACCAAGGACTCTCTCCGTCTTCAAACAACCCCGTATCTGCGAACGTGTATATGGTGAAGAGTGATGCTTTTATATTGACTAGAGCACATGACTATAGTCAACCAAGCACTTCCGAGAAGGGCAAAGAAGCCAAACTCCCATCTCTTCCTCTACAGATTGAGAAGACGTTGGGCGAAATAAATACATGCATCCCCAAAGGCACGTTCAAAAAAGCTTCTCACAACCCAAACACAAGGGCCGCCCATAACTATTCTGTGGTGGAAGATTTATCACAAACCCCTTGTGTGATGTCTTCTTTGGAGGTCCTCCAAAACTTCCCTTCCCAGAGGAAAGCTTTGTTAACCTCTGTAGGATCTACAGAGACTTGTAATATGGGTACAATCATGCTGGATAAAACCGACTTAAAACCTCGTCTACCTTACCACGTAGAGTTTCAGATAGTAGTGGCTTATCGCACAAATTTTTTTACTCAGAATATCTTCCACACAATGGTTGATGAGGGTGCCTCGACATGCGTTATGTCGTTGGCATGTTGGAAGGCCGTTGGCCACCCTGTTTTGTCTCCATCACCTACTCTTCTTACTGCTTTTGATGGTCATTCGTTCTGACCACATGGTATCATTCCCTCTTTCCCAGTGCAGTTAGGAGGGAAGACCATGTGTGTCGAGGTAGAGGTAGTCGACGTGCCCCTCAACTATAACCTCTTGTTAGGGAGGAGTTGGACTTATTCCATGCAAGTTGTGGTTGCTATAGTTTTTCGGGTCTTGTTGTTCCCACACAAGGGACAAATTGTGACCATTGATCAATTGTCTTTCTCCAGACCTGACCCTTCATTAGGGGCATCCACGGTCCCAATGATTGATAATCCTCAACTAGCATGGTCAACGTAGGGGTTGGTTTGTGCCCATATTTTATGGGTACCTTCGATTACCCGCCCCCTCAAGGCGATATCAAGTTTATATCCAGTCACAATAACGTTGAGATTTTTTAAGTTTTGTCATTCCGCATGACTTACTTCAACGATCCGTGGATACTTCCTTCCCCATTGACCACGATGGATGGGACAGGGCACCCGGGCATGTCCATGCCCTTGTTCGCAGCTGAAGTAGCGTACTCTTTAGTCCAGCAAACTTCAACCAATATAGATCCAGCTCCTGCACAAGAGTTTGATCCACTTCTAGAGCCTATTTGGGATCAGGGTTCTCTCGCTGACACTGATTCACTAGACTAGGTATTTCCCTCTGATGAATCTATAATTGAAGAAATGACTAGTCCAGACAAACCCTGGGAAGATCTTCATCACAGATCATACTTCCTCCCAGAGTTAAGAAAAATCGAAGCCGAAGAATTCACCTTGACTATGATGGGAGATAAGTCTTTTCCTATTAATCCCTTAGCTACACACAAGGTTTATGTTGAGGGTAATATGGCAACTATCGCTGAAACCTTACCGATCAATATCTCCCGAAACCCTGGCATCGTGGAGAATTTTTTCGTCGAAGCTGACTGCTCCACCGGAGAGATTCAAATCTACATAGATCTTTTTAAATAATTCCACGACGTTTTTGCTTGGTCTTACGAGGAAATGCCAAGTATCGATCCAAAAATAGTTGAACATGAAATCACAACTTATCTAGATGCCAAGTCTGTCCAGCAGAAGCTTCATCCAGTTAACCCCAAGAAAGAAACAACCATTAAGGTTGAGGTTGAGAAACTGCTAAAAGCGGGTTTTATCTATCCTATCCATTGGACCCAATGGGTGTCAAACCTCGTGTCGGTCAATAAAAAACAAGGCACAATTCGTGTATGTACAAACTTCCGTGATTTGAATAAGGCCTGTCCAAAAGATAATTTTCCCACACCATTCATTGACTAGATCATTGATGAATGTGTCAATTGTGAGGCCTTCTCTTTCATGGATGGTTTTTCTGGATATAATCAAATACAAATCAAACCCGAAGACCAGCACAAAATGACATTTATTTGTCCTTGGGGTACATTCGTGTATTGTAATATGCCTTTTGGTCTAAAAAATGCTGGAACGACCTTTCAGCGGGCCATGTCTTTTGCTTTCCATGACCTCAAGCATATAGTCGAGGCCTATTTAGATGATTTAGCATCTCGAACTCGCAAGAGAACAGATCATCCCACACACCTCCGACTTATCTTTGAGCATTGTCACTACTTCTGGATTCGTTTAAATACAAACAAGTGCAACTTTTGCGTAACATCAGGACATTTGTTAGGTTTCATAGTGTCAACAACAAGGATCATGGTCGATCCTCTCAAGGTTGAGGCAATAATTCAGTTGCCCCCCCCCACGCACAATCCTTCAACTTCAGAGTCTACAGGGTAAGGCAAATTTTTTAAGATGCTTCATCGCTAACTATGCCGAGATCACCAAGGGATTTATGTGCTTACTTACGAAGGAAGTTCCTTTTTATTGGGACGATGTCACTCAAAGCTCTTTCGCCGCATTGAAACATGCACTCACAAATGCCCCTCTGCTCCGACCACCTAACTATAACAAGGATTTTGTATTATATCTAGCTGCAGCAGAGTCAACCATTGGCATGGTCTTAGTTCAGGAAGATGACTTGTTCTCAGAATATGTCATCTATTACCTGAGACGAGGCCTCGTAGGACCGGAACTCAATTATTCTCATATCGAAAAACTTGCGTTGGCAGTAGTCCATGTTGTTCAACGATTCCGTCATTATGTTCTGTTTCGCAAGACCACCGTCATTGTTGCCGTGAATCCATTTCAGTACATGTTGACATGATGGGTAATAGGCGGAAAGATCAATAGATGGATAGTCGTCCTCCAGGAGTTTGACTTAGATTTCGTAACCATGCATCTTCTGACTTGTAAAAATTTCTTTAGTGTGTGACCAAGATTGGACCAACCCCTTACTCAAATTTAAAGAGTAATCCTCAAGGCATACTAAGAGTCAACTTATCTCAGGGAAATACCAATAGTCAACTTAAAATATAGAAGTACTTAGTGCTAGTATAAATCAAGGTTGAAATTAGAAGTGAAGTCATCAAAAGAAAACTAAACTGAAAGAAATTTGAAGCTAGAATGTTAGTCATCAAAAGGATGAAAATTGGCTGAAAAAAGATAAGATAAGAATAGAACCCAACAACAAGTAATAAATTTGGTAGTAGCAACACAAAAGTGTTTTCAATGAAATATTGGAGAGGAAGCCAAGGGAAATAAATTAGTCAAGAAATGTTACCCATTCAACATCAAACCCAACACAAAAAAAAATGTTATAATTTATGATCTGAGATGAAAACAAACTAGAGCACGAGAATTGATGATCTAGTGGAAATATTTGCAAAACAATTCTCTAATTCAATTGTTACATGTGATTTTCCTTAGTGCGACAAAATAATTTCGAGAATTAAGCAACATGGGTTAATGTAGATGTTCAATCAAAATAGATTTTGAAAAACCAATTACATGGAACATTCCACAAACCCATAATCTCTCAAGATTTCATAACATAAGAAATTCCTTTGCAATTGTGAAAATGGTGAATTTTCAATAATGGAAATTACATTTCATATTTCTCACTCAACGCCATTTTCTCTTTGCCATAAAATATAACATTAATACCAAAGGTTCATTCTGATAATGCATAGAGATATTACTACTATGGAGGTTACTAAAATAGTCATTAAAAGGACTCAAAACAACGACAAGATCAGAAAATAATATGAGAATATATTTCTGATCAACTATTGAGTTGGTGACAATCTTGGTTTATCAATAAAAAATGTCGCAAATGAATCTTAAGCAGCCAAGTTTGATTAAAACTGCCCTAAGTTGCTTTCATTTTAAGAGAAAAATCATGAGGTGTTGAGTGCACAAGCCATTTTCCAACTTGCATAACAACAAAGAATGGTGTGATCAACTCTTAGACATCATAGGAATAATTCTTCCTCTAAATGGCTCACTTATTGGAATTAAATTAAACTAAAAGAAAGTGAAGATAAACATTAAACTAATCCTAGGAAAAACATGTTTAACTAATGCAAACATAAAATATGTTGGTTGTCATAAAAATCTATGTAAAGGTCAGTGTAGCCATTAAGTATCATTCATTTTGCATTCAACCAAATATCACAACCTTCTTCTTGAGAGATAAGTACTAGGTGCTTTACCACATCATTCCCTTCAATAAGAGACTAAGTGCCATTGATTTTTGTGAGACATGAAACCGTGGACACAATGTCTTGTTCCTGAAATTAGAGTCAATCAAATTAAACAAATAGGACTATTAGACTCTAATTGCATCTATCTTCTAAAAAAAACAATCCATCAGGAAACCTCAGGCATAAAAATATAATTCATAGGTTATCAACATTACACCTCAAAGTATGTGTTTCCTCTGATTATGGATGACAATGATGTGAAACATTAGCATGATCATATTTCTCCTTGTGAGAGGAAAGATGAAATTATTAGGAAAATATAGCAATCGAGACACATTGGAAAGGTGCAACTGATCTCAAGTCACAACCTAGATCGATTGAATTCTTCAAAAAAATGAAAAATATTAGTAGAAATCATAAATGAATGAAGTGATTAAGATCTTATTTCTAGCAGTCGATAAATTGATGGTTTTCATGATGGGAAAATCCATGAAAATGATATCCTCGATCTCTCAAGAGTGTTCCAAGTAGAGAACCCATAAATTCTACTTCCTCGAGCTTGCACATGTCATAGAATAAGAGGAAAATGAAATTACAGAGAAGAGTGTATATATTGTCTCTTCACTAGATAGGTTTTACATAAGAAATAATGAGACATATAATCCAGAAAACAAAATCAGCAAGCTCATGAGTAAGAGGGATCAAAATAGAAGATATCATAATATATACTAGATTGCCCAAATAATGCCCATCTTTTCTTATTATGAGTAAACTGATTTTTTGGGTTCAGGAAGTGTTGGAGAGTATGGGGCACAATAGATTAATAAGTTACAGCCCTCAAGAAAATCACATTTTGAAAATTATTACCATGGCTAAAGTGAAAACAAATGTTGAAAACTCAGAATTTGGTATCTTAAAAGTTGCATTGACATATTCCATAAATATACCTACAACTCCCAAGCATTTGAATGGTTTCAACATGAGATAAATGTGTAATTATCAGTCGTGATAAAGTTCATATTACTCAAGAATGTGACCATAATGAGTGACCCAAAATCAACAAACCCAAAGGATGAAAAGATATCGTTGAAGAAAACATGAGGTCTGAAAATCCATTAAATTGACAGTGCTAAGATTAGTATTTGATCAATCAGTGAGTTGGGGAAAAGGAAGATTGGTTCCCAAGTAATTTTTGAAAAATATATTAGCAGAGACATTTAAGTAGCCATGTTGTCCAGAATTGTCAAAAAATGCATCTAGACAGTGTAAATGAATATCTCTTGCTGGTGTGTGTGTGTGTTAGAGGAAACTTGGGTGAAGAAATTTGCAAATAATAGATGAAAATCCTCCTTGAAAAACAAACTAAACATAGCATAAGATATGTGTAGTCAGTGCCCATAAATTAAAACTTAAAGTGATGAAACAAAATAACTCAAAAGAAATGAAAATCAATAAAGCCCATTATGAAAGAAAAAGTCTATGCAGAAAATTCATGTTCACTGAAAGTAATCAAAGAAAAAAGTGGATGTGAAAGAAATTATTTGAAAAACTCCAAACTCAAAATAATCATTCAAATAAATGTAAGGAATTGGAGTGGTTTCAATCTCAAATGGGTAGAATTAGTCACTCATATTTTCATTTACTGTGTGTGGGATAACAAACCCAAAACTCATAAGAATTTCAATTAAGAAAACTTTTCTAGGTTTGACTTATGTGGATATGAGTATGGGACAAATCTGAGTGTCCACTTTCATTACAAGATAGAATAAATATTATCATTTTAAAATATGTCACTTGCGAGATAACCCAATGCTTCAAAAGAGATTTGACATGGTGATCAAGCTTAAAAATCCGTGATCTGAAAATTACCCAGCACATAAAAAAATTTGAGAATAAGATGAAGTAAATTTTCCCCATATAAAAATTACATTAAAAAATACAATCAAGGGTAAATTAGTGTGCAGGCCTTGTATTTCTTTCTACCCCTGCCAAGAAATTCATTTATTGTTCAGCCAAAAGTAATGAAAAGATAATGCAAATAGAAAACTAATTAAAAACTAGAAAGTAAAGCTAAACTATGCAAAGAAGATATACTAGACTATTCTACCCTACTCCTATCCTATGCTACAATGGATGAAAAATGAACTATGTAAAGTCATAATGCCAATGTATCCATCCAAGTAGTCCCAATCCTGCAAACATATGTTCAAGGAAAATATATCAGAAACATAACTTGGAATAAAGATAGAGTAAAAGTGGGAAAAAATAAAGCATGATAAAATCTATTCACCGTATTAAATAAGTGACAATGATAATTCATGGGAACATTAGAAGAATATGAGTCCTCCAACCATGCTCCAACTCTATCATAAAATCTACCATTACTACCATAGAATTGATGGAGGGAGTTCAATGGAAAGTAGCATACCGGAAGAGGATTGTGCATATAATTCATGTGAAGTATGCTCTGTGAGAGAATATTCATGCTAATAAAATTATTTACCCTTGAAGACAAACCAAAAGAATAAGGTCCTGACATAAGCATCAGTATAGAACGAAGTGCCTCATTATCTTCGCAAGCCTCCCTCGACTCAGACTTCAAGTAACCATCAACTTGAAACAAATTAGTGGAAATAAATGATCTACATAGATTAGCATCCATCATGGTATGAGAGGTAATTTCATGACAATGGTGAGATCCAATAGTATCAATAATATCCAGCAAAGGGCTACTTGAACAAGAAGATTCACTATTGATTAAAAAATGAAGAAGAATAAGATAGTTTGATATACATCTACTATAACATTTCCTTTATTCCATGAAAAAGGCTGATAAGGCATAGCATTAATAAGTTCATGGGAAGATGCCTTATCCTCTCTATCTTCCATATGTACATTCCCCCCATCAAGTATTTCAAAAGGAGTCAGTCCCATTAAGTCTATTTGAGTCATATGGTGGGTGGTTTCCTGCAAAGTCAAACCATTAAAGAGATTAGGATACAAATGAAAATAAATGGAAGAATTAAGAGCATTAAAAGCCTCTCTAGAACAAGAAAAAATTTCATAAAGTGACTCCCTTAATGGTAATTCATTCTCTTTAAAAAAATCATTGGATGATTGTGAATGGGTGGGTTATGTATTAGGCATGGTTTCACAATCAACATGTTCTTCCTCAAGATGGTTTTCCTCTTCCAAGTGAAAAGTACATTGTTGAGATTAAAGAGGTATGTCCTGCATGTTTATTTCTTCTCCTGAAATGAAAAAAATCAGCATGGTTGTCTTGCTCTACATCACTTGAACTAGGAGAATTAATCGAAACATCAATACAATCTAAATAAAAAAAAATTGATTTCAAATCATCCATGTGTGAGGAAGAATTCATTTTAAGTGTGTCTAGATTTTCTTCATTAACAAAATGATCAACTTTCAAGTTTTTCTCCATAGCTCCCTCCTCCATTTCTTGTGATGGGAAAGAAGAAAGAGGATAATGATATCTTGAAATAACTATTGGTGTGACCCGAAGTGTCCCATTATCAACATAAAAATCCTCCTCTTGGGCTTCTACAGAAAAATCTAAACTTGAATTTATAACACAAGAGGTATATTTTTCATCACAAAGAAAGAAAGAGGGAATGGAGTGATGAGAGGATACATATATTTCTTTCGGAAAATAATTCTCTATATGATTTACATCCCCCACAGTAAATAAAGATCCAAATATATGAAATCCATCTAAACCATTCGAATTTTCAACATTTTCATTTAAATCCAAATCAACATGTGAAGAAAGATTAAAACCTGATTTAGATTTTTCATTCACTGAATCATATGTTTCATTAGTAAGAGAAACTAGGCAGGAAGTCAAATCATGGTTAGAGGGCCTATCATCCAAAGGAAACCTATAGCAAAGATGAGAAAATATGATAACAAAATCTACAAGGGATTCATTCTCGTTCTTCTTTAGCTATAAAATTTCTCCACACAAATTATCATAATAATTATTCTCAAAACCATGGAAAAATTTGCACATAAATTGTTCCCATGTGTGAATAGAGGTGGTCGACATAGTCTTGCACCAACTCCTAACCCGACCTGCAAAAGTGAGAGTGAAAAACATGCAAATAACATTTCCATCAGTAATATTGTGAGAACAACAAAATTTCTAGAAATGTAAAGCATGTTCAGATGCAAAGATTTCACTCTCGCCATCAATTCCAAGTTGCGACAAGAAATGTAAAATATTTCTAGGAGGTTTGGGAGGTACAGTACCAGAAAAACACCTCCATAAAGGGATATGGGATGGATTCATTAATAGATTAAAATAAAATTTAATAGTAATGACTCCATAGGCTCAACTTCTCATCTGGCCCTCCTTCTAGTGCCATTTCTGTTGACAGGTCCAAGTGGCTTGTCAAGAAAATAAGGGAGAATGTCTGATGGAAGGTCCTAATCAAACCTACTCTCATTTGGTGTAGCATTTCCTACAAGCTCATAATTAAAAGAAATAAAAGGGGAAAGACAACAGAGTGCCCCCCAAAGAGTTTAGAATAATCCTAAGGCTAATCTAACTAAAAGCAAACTAATCTAATCCTAACTAATTCTAATCTATCTCGGGAGAAAAACTAGAAAAGTGAGTACAACGAGAGATAATATCATTAGAATAAAAAAAATAATATATGCTAATGATATGTGATAAAAACAATGTTGAAAATACACAGACAATTAGTTGTACAATGCATCTATAACATCATTTATGTACCCACAAGGAAACATGTGATAACATGAGAAGACAAAACAGAGTGCATAAATAATTCATACAACATAATCCTATCTACTCAAGAAGAAGACAAATGAACAAAGAATAGTCTCCAATAAATCCATCAACATCAAAGGTTTCTAAAATGCCTCATGCTCTTTATTCCTCAGAAGTAATAGTGCCATCTTTTGTTATAAAGGGAAAAAGTACGATTCTATCCTATGAGTTCTCTTTTTATAAGACAAGCGAGAGACACTTCAGTTCTCATGGTTGTTCATTTCATTTTTTTTCTTTTTTACATTTAGAAAATCAATATGTGGTAGTTACAAATGGAATATGAATATACCCCTGGGTGGTTACTTTTTTTCCTATGGAAGTTTACAAATGATATTCGTTAGAAACAATCATTGACTCTGCCCATTGGCATTATATTTTGTTCCTCGAACATTTATGGGTGTTTCTAGCTTTGGATTGTTGTATGAAATCATTTTGGCTTCTTCTCCTATGTCTCATATTTTCGTTGAGATATTACTGGCTCGATTTCATTTCCCGTAGCTTGAGATATGATTGTTTGAAATCTGCATAGATGGTTTTTCATCCGAATTCGGGTTCCACCTGTGTTTTTCATTTTTGGACTTTTTTTGCCATCAATATTTCAAGACTTTCCAACCAATCCTATTCTTCTCTCCTCCAACTTTCCATCGAACCCTCCTGGGCTTGATTTCGTTACTCGTAGCTCCAGATACAACTGTTTGAAGTTGGCATGGCCAATTTTCCCCCAAATCCATGGGTTTCGGTTTTCTACATTTTATGTCATCCTCTATCAACTATTTGGCTTGAATATATGATCCTCTATGTTCCTCTGTTAGATCCCTTTCCAACGAGGTATCACATGCCTCATTATGACAACTGTAGCTTTGGATATGGCCATTTTAAAACTAGTGCTCAACAACCATTGATCATGATTGTGGGGTAAATCTGGACCATTGATCTAAAGTTTGGGGGGTTTTCTCTATGTGCGTGGAGGGGACAAATAATAGTCATTGTTCTATTAGGTAAACAGATCTGGTCCATCGATGGAGGAGGGTGTCATCGTCGGAGGATGAAGCTAGAACACCCAAATGCTCGGGAAGAGGAATGCTGACAACGAGAAGGTTGTTGTTGGCAATGAAGGGTTGGTAAGGGAGTGAGTTGAGTCCTAGAGTGTCGACCATGATGGGGAATCATAAGAAGAACGAGAATCATTGATCCATTACAAGAATTACCATCTCAATCATAGATTACCTTAGGTTCCATTTGAGTGAAAAGGGGATGATGACAGAAAGGTGACATTGCATGCTAGCATGGTAGCCAACATGTCCCTAGGGGTTATAAGTGTCACCATATGAGTGGTCCCACAAGGGGTTCAAAGCGCTTTACGTATTCACTTGTGACCTGGACTGTTAGATATGGATGAGGCTAGAACTTATCCATTTGTCAGAGAAAGGAGACGTCAGAGTGATCGAGAGAAGGGATGAACAAGAGTGTCGAAGACAAAGAGGACACACATCCACACTTAATGGGGTAAGCCACATTGTCTGGAGATGGCGTGTATATCCACGTCATTCCATGCGAAAAACTGAGGATGGGCCTACATGTCATATGGGTGACATGGAGTATTGGGTCATGGTTAGTATTGAGTTTAGGATGACAAGTGTCATGTTAGGTGGAAAGTCATGGGTGGGGCCAAGTGTGTAGGGTGCCAACGTGGATGTCGCATGTCGGTGGTATCAGTTAGGAAAGTAGGAAGGAGTTAACCAACAATCATCTTTATCGCACTGAAAATATCTAGGTTGTTGATCGCAGACTCCTGAGACGTGTTACATCAACTGGGAGATGTCATCGTCAAAGAATAGGAGAAGAAAGCTCGAGAGCCAGGAGAAATGGAGCCCCGACGATGAAAAGGTATAGGGTGACTTTGTCGATGACAGGGAAGGCCAAATGGGAAGTGGATCATGGGGAATTATGACGACTACAAGGAAGGTGGTGGGTACCACATCAGTGACATAAGCACCCCATTGGATGGTAGAAGAGAGAGGGAGCCACATGGGTGTGAGGTGAACAAGGTGAGTTTTGGCTTAAGAGGATTTGGGAGGCCATAACGTTTTATCCGAGACTTGGATTTAAGTATGGTTATAGTCGTTGGAAATCTCTTGATGAGCAGAATCCAACTATGAGTTTTAGTTAGGGAAAATAATAGAAGAAAATAAATGGAAGTTTCAATAAAGAGAGGAAGGGATATAAGGGGAAGAAGATCAAATTATTCCCCCACATGCATATCAAGGCTGAAGCAATCATGAACAGAAGAGATCATGCTAATATGTTCTTGCAACCATAGAAATAGACAAGATCAGTTATGTGATTAAAGGGACATTCTCCAATACATGAGAAATGTTACATTTCCTTTCCTTTAAGTAAGCTTATGAATAAGTACTGAAAATGAAGAAAACGAAGAGAGGTTTCTCGAACACAATCATCTATGATTTAGATTACATAACTATGATGATAGCTACATGCACCTATTCTCCATCACATAGAAAGGATTAGTGACGTTATGACTCAAGTTAAGAGTTGTCCAATATATGAGAGTATAAAAATGAAGATGTTAGGAACCACATGCTAGCAAGAGTATGCAAACCTTGAATAAGCAATTCAGAAAAAAATGATTAATAAAAAACATCAAACTTATTCAAGACATGCACTAAACATCGAACCCTACACCCAGATTAGATCATCCCATACTTTGGAATATGTAAAAGGTATGAATATAATGTGTCAATTCGATCACACAAATGTCGAAGAAACATCATAGATAAAATAAGACTCATGAAGACATTTGAAATCATAAGATCAAAAGAGATAATAAACCTCCATTGAAACAATCATCAATCAATACCAAACTTCAAATCCCTCATGGTGGACAAGGAACTAGCATTAGCCGCAAGCAAAAGAGGACTAGGCATTAGGTTTGGAATTTTATCAGGGGGGGGCTTTCCTTTTTCTTCTAAAAGAGAAAGTAAAGGTGCATTGTTGCGGCCACAATAGGAGGGTGTTGTGTTGACACAACACAAGGGTATAGGAAGAAGAAAAATCTCTAATGAAGGAAGAAGAAAAACCATCGGTGATGCATTTTGTATTAACGAAGATAAATGAAACTCGCTGATACACAGTGTATCAACAAAAATAGGGGATTCTACACCGATGTATTAGTGGTCAAAAGAGGATGGAGCATCAGTGTATCAGTGTTGAAAAGGTGATCGACATCCACTGTATTGGTGTCGGAAAGGAGATTGACTTTTGTTGGACTCAAAGGGAAGAAAGAAAATCCAAAAATTTCTGAGTGTTTGGAGGCTTCAAGTGCATCGATGGGAAAAATGAGATGTCATTGATACACTGGGTATCGACAAAGATGGAGGGAGCTTGTCGATACATTGTGTAATAGTAAGGATAAATGACACTTCCTGATACACTATGTATCGGTGAGCCACAATTATCTTCAAAATGCTTGAAATGGTCAAGCTTGGAGAAAAGAAAGCGATCTTGGATTTTAACATTTGCATGAAAAAATCTAAAAGGTTTTCCAATAACAAAAGTTTAATAGGGGACCCAATTTCTTCTCTTAGAGTAATGGTGAATAGAAAAATTGAGGGTGTTGTGCTGGCACAACACAAGGGTATAGGAGCTCCTTGCTAAAATGGTAATATCATGCACATATAGGAGGATGAGGATGAGGATGACTAATACATCCTCTCGGCTATCATTCCAATAACAAGCTCCTATGTCACCCACCTTCGTCTTCTCTTTTATCATCATTGTAATTCCACTTATATGTCACCCACCTTCGTCTTCTCTTATATTGTAATTCCACATACACTTTCTTATATTTTATTTCAATGTTTCTTTTTCGTCTTCTCTTTTATCATCATTATAATTCCACATACACTTTCTTGTATTTTATTTCAATGTTTCTTTTGTTGTTGTTGGAGGGTGCATATGTTGAAAAAATTTCATGCGTGATATAGAAACTTCTTTGTTAAATTGTATATTACTTGGTAGTTGGACTCCATGCATGAGATTTTTATTTGGAATTATTCATTGTTGTTCTATAAATTAATCCATTGCATGCTAGTATCCATCACTATCCACATGAATTACTCCCTATTCGTTTGATATATTCATACTTTTATGTTTCATTTATAGAGATCAACATTTAAATGCATTTGCAGGGACAGTGGATATTTGTGTAACAATGCATTGCTATTTAATTTTGCATAATAATATCCTCGTTGTTAAAATCTTGATTAACATTGTGGGAATCCCAATGAAAAGTAATCACAGTAATTGAATATTTATGTTCATGAAGATAAATCACGTATGATTAATGATATTAAAAAAATTGAAATCACGTATGATTAATGATATTAAAAAAATTGATGTGGTGCAAAAATACTCCACCATTGCTAAATTTTAACAAAGTTCAAATATACCTTAAGTACCTCAAAAAACGCACACCAATCCAATAAAAATATAGATTCAAAAAAAATTCCAAGATAGAGTCAATAATATTTTTAACAATGCACATATGTCAGAGTTTCCCAAAATGTCACCATCTCCAAGATGCCAAAATACCAAAAACTTTGGTTTCCTTTTTTTTCCATGGGCCTTTTAGAAAAATTGCACACATTTTCACTCAAATGCAAAATGCAAACCAAAGGGAAAGATAAGCATGCTTAGGTCTCAAATTTGAGCTAGAAGCTTATTAAACTATAACACACATGCATGCATTTATGTCATTTTCATTTGGTAACACACATGCATGCATTTTAATTTTCATTTGGATTGTTGATTATGACCAAGGATGTCACATTTTCCAACAACAATGGTATTTTTATCAAGGGATGAATTTTGGGAATGTAGACATGTCATAAATGATGAGATGATCCATGATCATACTTTGGTTCTTTCATTTTCATCTATTAATAAGGCAAGGCAAGGCAAGGCAAGACATGCATCTTTGTGCAAAAACTTGTCAATATTGTTTGAAATGGTGAAATTCAGGCCTTGAACCCTTTTTGCAGATTTATACATTATATTTAATAATTGATCAAGGAAAGTGAATATGTAGTCGTTTACACCATGTGGGATATTGTAGCTTGACATTTTAGATCTCATGAAGACTAATGACGCAAGGAATGACTGGATTTTTCATGAAAATTTTTATTTTTATTTTTGAAAAATTACATTTTTATTTGGAAATTGAATCTAATTATTGTAAAAGGTTAAACTCCTCATAATCACACATGGCCATGTTTTAGTTCATAGAATGAGTACATAATCTTGCCTTTGCTTGCATTATGTAAAATGGATTAAAATGACCAAAATGATGACTTAATGTCGTATTAACAACTCTGTAACTAGCAATAAAAAGGATAGTTGGGTGAGAAGTAGATATGAGGGAATGTTAACCAAGTGAAATACTTCAGCCACATGTCCTTTATTTCCATCAGGGATGCATTTTTTAAACAAATATGAGGGAATGTTAACCAAGTGAAATACTTCAGTCATGTGTTCTTTATTTCCATCAAGGATGCACATTTTGAAGCCTTTGTTTGCATTATATAGATAAATGTTAGTGTGTTAAATACTTTGGTTTTAGTTTGGCCTGGAAATTTTGTGATTGTTTCAAATTATGTTATGAAAATAGGGAGATGATGGGTTATAAATCATTGAGGATCCATGTAGCCCACCTTCTCTTTAAGCATGTATTTGGAGGTCCAAGCAATAAATTTTTCACCTAGATGGTGGATATATTTGGACTTCATTTTTTTTTGTAAGTAACAAGCAAATTTTCTTGGTAGCGACATGCATTTTGGGACTTGTGGGACATTGATCATGGAAAGGCATGTTGGTTGGTTGATGTACACATGGGTGGCTCCTCACACATGACACAAAAAGTTTTTAGGGATGATAAATGAGCATGCATGGCTAAGTCAACAATATTGTAGAAATCAAAAAGATATTTGATTTCTATAATTAGAAATTGCCATGTTTTTATTTTATCTTGTTTTGGCAATATAGGTTCATTTTGATAAAAACAACCAATCTCAGATTTAGTCATGCGATTTGAACATGTGGAAAGGTGGCTTACCTCATGAGGAATCTAAAACATCTATGAAATTATCATTCGGGTTGGTAATCTAGACTCGATTTGCATTTTCATAACCGTACATGTATTTTTCACCAAGTGCCAAAAAATTGTCAAATTTAGTGGAAACCTTTTTGGGGGAAATTAAAGGTGTCCATTTGGTGATGAATTGGAAGATTAAATCATGTGTTTTTGTAGAAAGTATGACATAATATAGATCGATACATTTAGAATAACTTGTTCATGCATTTAAACAACATTGTGTGCATTTTATTGAGGCATTAAACATGGATTTTTCACTATGTTAACGACATATTTTTTAGTATTTTTGCACAATTACACGTTTTAAGGTCGATATTGAAGATATGGAATTGTGGGAATGTGTGGAATATTAAAATACAGCCTCTCCAAGTTGAATTGCTAAATTTGGCCAAGGAATGAAGTCTAGGTGTGCGTTTTAGTGGAAGTAGTAAAAAAATATGAAAAATAAGTTTTCACATTTTTAATAAATTTATTGCAAGCAAATGGAAGTACACTGGAAAATTTTGGAGGGTTTTATAAGAAAGGTGGGAAGCTAACAAATATTAACGTTTACTTTCTCCAAAGTACAGTTGTGAAATTTTTGGCATATATTTTTCTAAGCCACCTCAAGCATGTTTATATCCTATTTTAACAAGCAAACATGAAGGTTTTTAAGCATATAATGGAAGCTAGACAATGCTAATATATTTTGACCATATGAAACAATGATATGATGAGGCATCATGTTTGATTGTGGAGCCCTCAAGGGAAAGTAATTCATTCCATGAGTGCATTTTAAGAAGGCAATTAGCTTAATTTTGTAATACATTGTAAAACTTATTTCCTTAATGAACTTTCCATATATCCTTTGGATTAAAAGCACTTAGAGTATAGGTAGTCAGAGAGACTTTAAAACATAAATAAAAGAGAAATTGATCTAGAGAGGGGTTTTTGGACTTGGGATGGATCTCATAGTGAAAGAGATAGAAAATCCAAGAACCAAGAAATTTTGTGAATGAACGTACAATATCATTTGACGTAGAGACTTGTTGTGGGTGTTGTTGAACGTTTGGGAAGATGAAAATCTCTTACATAGATTGTAATAAAGGCGAAGCATTGCCCATTTTTTATTATTTAATTTTATGTTATTATTTCAAATATGTTTTTGTTGAGTGAAGAAGTTTGATTTTTGGTTAAGTGCCAAAAATTGTCAAAATTAGTTAAATCTTCTTTTGGCAGATTGAAGACATGCATTTGGAGATGAATTGGAAGTTTTTGATAAATGGGTTTTATAGCTAGTAGGTTTGAATATATGCGTCTACATTCATATTCACTTCTTCATACATTTAAACAGGAATTGCATGCATTTTACTGAGGCACTCAACACATTTTACATTGTGTCAAAAGCATTTTTTTAGTATATTTGAACAACAACAACTTTAAAGGTTCAAATTGAAAATTTGGAATTGTTAGAAGGTATGGAATGTTAAAATACATACTCACCAAATTTTATGACTAAATTTGGCCAGGAATATAAGTTCAGGTATGTGTTTTAGTGAAACTAGTTTAAATATGATCAAAAGTTTTTTTTTTTTTTGTAGCAGGCTTTAATTGTTTTAAATGTTTGATGGTAGTTTGATAGTGTTGCATAGATTTTTAACATATGTGACAATGGTATGAGTATGATGAAGTATCATGTTTGAACATGAAACCTTCAAATTAAATAATTCATTTAAAGAGTAGATTTTAAGAAGACATTTAACTTAAATTTGTAATATATTGAAAATTTTATTTATTTTGTGAAATTTACATAAACCCTTTGAATGAAAAGCACTTGAGTTTTCACAGTTAATGTAGTTAGCGAGATTCCAAAGAATAAATAGAAGATAATTCAAATTTAGAGAGAGGTTGCATTGAATCTCAAAGTGGCTCAAAGTGGAAGAGAGTGAAAATCAAAGAACTTAGAAAATTTGAGAATGAATGTACAATATGATTTGAAGTAGACATTCATTGTAGGTGGTGTTAAAGGTCTACAAATACTAGAAAAAACTCTTATAAATGATGTAATAAAAAAGGCATCGCCAAACATTAGCAATGGCTTATGATTGAAATTTTATGTTTTCCTTTCTATATACTTTTGTTGATTTGATGTTTTTACACGAGGAAGTTTTCTTTTGATTTAAGAGCAAAGAAATGGTCAAACTTAGTGAAAAAAAAATCATTTTGACATAATGGATTACTTTTTGTTGATTTGATGTTTTTGTTGATTTGATGTTTTTACACGAGGAATTTTTCTTTTGATTTAAGAGCAAAAAAATGGTCAAACTTAGTGAAAAAAAAATCATTTTGACATATTGGATTTGGTGATGAATTGGAAGATTCTAATATATGGATTTTGTAGCTAGTATGATATTTTATATGGTTGTACCTTCTTACTCAATTACATTTAAACAAACCTAGTGTGCATTTTATTAAGATACTCGATGCAAAATTTTGATTGTGTCATTTTTTTACTTTTTCACAAAAAGGAAGTTTTAAGGTTCACATTGAAAATATAGAATTGAAAATATAGAATTGTGGGAAGGCGTGGAGTGTTAAAACACACATTCTTCAAGTTTAATCACAAAATTTGTCCAATAATTCTTCAATTTTAATCACAAAATTTGTCCAATAATTAAATCATGGACATGCATTTAGTGAAACTAGTAAAAAATCATGAAAAATAAGTATTTTCATTTTTTAAAGAGTTAGTGGAGAAAAATGGAGGTGAATTTAAAAAGTTATGGATCATTTCTTTTGTAAGAAAGGTGGAAATCTATAACTATTAGGTTTTAATTTTTCTAAAGGATATTTATGCAATTTTGTGTGTGTGTTTTATGAGCTTATTTGGATAGATTTGTACCATTTCTAAACAAGTGGATGTGGATTTTTTTAATTATTTAATGATAGTTTGACAACAATGAATAGATTCAATTGTATGAGACAATGGCATTGTTAGGATATTTAGACACTTAGGAGTTAGTTAAGATTTACTTGGTCTAATGTGTTGTTAGGTAAAAGTCTGTTTCTTAGTGTGTTTCTTTAGTATGCATTAGTATGCATTTGTAGTTAGGAAATCCGATGATCACAATATGTTCCCGACATAGAGTGATCTGATGGTTCATACTCTCCTCGATCTTAACAACCATTGATCGGTGGCTTAACACCCGATTGGTCCATGATCTCTATTTAAAGAGAATGGAGGGTCATTCGCTGATGATCGATTATGAGAAACTCTCTTGTAAAATTTCTCTGTAACTTTTTTCTTTTGCATTAATAAACTGCTCCAAGTGGCCGCGTTGGCTGGGGTCGTGGATGTTTCCCCATAGGGGTTTTACCACTTGAAAACATCGGTGTGTTGATCTTTGATTTGGTTATGTGAGTGGTTACTGAAGGTGTTCGTCCTCTATTGGAATACTTGTGTGGTCAAACATGGTATCAGAGCCTGTTTGAAGACCCGCTCCTATTGTAGATCGAGATTGTGAAGACGAGTTGCCTCATCTCCATTTTATGTCATTTCTGTATATTTCTGGGCCGATAGGACTATTTCATTGCGTCTGGAGCACTCGTTTCAGTCAGGAACACTTTTCTTTTCACTCGAAAAGGTTTCTATTTTCCCAAGATACAATCATTATAATCAGATCCGAAGGTATAAAGCTTGAATACACATTTTTAAAATTTTGCAAAGTATTATTTTGGTTTTATTTCGGTTTGATATTATTTGTTTCTGGGTTGCTACTCTTTTAGATTTGTGTATTCTCTTTTCCCTGCGCCTTGTGTGATCTCGACAAATCAGAAACAGATAGGAAAATGTGCATCTTTCGGGTAAGCTAACCGAGATCTAACCCTTGTTGTCATCGAGAAGCGAAATTTTTTTCTTGTGTGAAAAAAGTTTTTTTTTAGCACGATCTCCAA
>SNQJ01S0021040.1:175645-201549 GCA_010110895.2 Picea sitchensis | reverse complement strand
GGGACATTTTGGAGGAGCCCTTCAGGAGATGATGGTCGTCCGTCATAAGCTTGTAATGTGATGGCGGATGGTGTTAGTTCCGGGGAACCGAGTTTCTGCCATACTGTTTTGGACATGATGCATGTAGATGCCCCTTCATCGATGATACACCGATGGACAATGATGTTCCGTATTTTTACTGGTACTTGAATGGAAACTGCGACAGGAAGGCGAGGTTCACAACTATCAAGGTCAAAGGTGATGAGTCGAGTATCGGCAGGGTCAACTGCCCCCAAGGCGGAAAGTAGTGATTTCCGCTGTGTAGGACAAGTCTGGAGGACTTCCAAGACTGACATGGCGGCCGGGGATTGCGCTAAGTCGTCTACCAAGCTATAATTGTGAGCTTCCCTAGCCTGTGGGTTGTGAACATTCCTGCGTAAAGGGATGCGAGGGATGCGTAATGGTGGTTCGATGGGAGGGTGAGGGATTACTAACGGGGGTGTCATTGGTGTAGGGTTTGTCTCTGGAGAGATAGGCATAGACTCAGCTGGATACTGACGATTCCGCGTTTGTAGAAGGATTTCTTCCTCACTGGTGAAGAGAATGGTACGCTCTGCTTGATTGTTAGGGTTGTGGTATTGTCCTACTTGAGATGGGGGACGCTATGCATCCTGTTGGGTGTTTACCACGCCTTGATGTGGAATAGGATTTTGCAGTACGGCGGGAGGGGGTTGCTGCACATACCGTTGTTGTGCCTGCTGCAGGGCAGGTTGTGCAGGGGTAGGGGGAAGATTCCCTGAGTCTTTCAACCTTTTGAAATCAGCGATCTGGGGGAAATGGTGCGTGTAATGACCGTACACGCCACAAAGAGCACAAGGGTGGATGGTTTTAACAGTATTCCGCCCTTGGCATTTGTTGTTATTTCCCCCTTGTGGGTTTTGGTTCCCTTGGTTCTGGTTGCCCCCAAGGGGTTGGTGTTGTGGGGGATGATTCCCGCCTTGACCAGGATTGTTGTTATTCCTATTCTTTCCTTTCTTCCTGTTATTGTTTGATGGATGAGTTGGGTTGGCTATATTCATTTGTTCAAAATTCTGGTATTGCTGAGTGGCAGGAGGTTGAACAAAATTTACCCCCGCATGCGGATGTGGGGGAGCCATGGGTTGTGGAGGACCAGGAAAGGGGAAGTATGGATTTTTTGGTGGTATTGTTCCATAAGGTACGTAGGAAGGCGTCATGCTTTCAATAGTACTGTAAGCTATTGTTGAGGGAGTACCACTGCTTGTGGAAATAGGTGGATGTATGGGAGGTGCCGGTGGAGGTCCATTGACGGGTGGAGGTATAGCAACAGGGTATGGTTGTTGATAAGCAGGTGGGGGTTAGTAAGGAGTGCCCCCATAAACCGGCGGTTATTGAGGTGTGCCATACATCGATGGTGGTTGGGGTTGTGGACCATGGTGTGTGGTGGCACCTATTAGTCCTTCTGCTGAATGAGACATCCCAGGTTTGTCTTGGCCAAATGGTGTAGGTTTGGGAAGGTCAGGGAGCACTGTGTATAAGTATCCTGACTGTGCATAAATGAGGTCATATTGTTGGGCCTTACTAATGGCTTCCTCTTCAGATTGAGGGAAGGTGGAAGCGACGTCTTTACCAAGTAGAGAGACAAGCCTTCCATTGAGGGAAGGTGGAAGCCACGCCTTTACCAAGTAGAGAGACAAGTGGATCTAAGAAACCGCCTATGCACCGCTTGTTTAGTGGTTTCGCTTTACACAACTACGCCTGCGCCACCCTGCTATCGTGTGGTCGATGGGTATCGGTGGTCCGCTTGAAATTGACAAGAGGTTCTGCACTACTGTCATGGCGTGATGGGTAGCTGGAAAATGCCAAGAAGGCTTCTACACGACTCCAAAGGTCGTGTGGGATCTTGATCTTTCTTCTACGTACCATTTTGCTGATGGGCCGGTAAGTGTGTGCTGAAATAATCGCACCGGACTAATCGTCCATGATGCTATCAGAAGAACACCATAGATGAAAGGTCATAACATGGTCAAGGGGTCATCCCCGCCTTCATTCAAACTTTGGTATGTCCGACGAAGTTTGGTTGGCATCAGAAAGCCATGTGGCTGTGGCCAAGTGCAATATAGATCATTTGTGAGCTGAGATCCGTATGTTGAGAGAGGCCGGCATGGCATCTATAGTGGTGGGGGAGGGTTAGCTCAGCCATGTTGTGTTGTGAACCCTCAATTCCTTGATGGGGACTAGGTGGGCTGGTGCCCCCTCCTTGAGAGGAAGTATCCGGCCTTGAAGAGTAGAGCGAGTGGATGGATGTCCTGGGAAGTTGACCCGCGCAATGTAGAGCCAAGTAAAGTTGATCCCAAAATGGTAGCACCACCGGAGTGTGTGAAGGAGGTACCTTTGAAATCGTGTATCTACCAGATACTCCCCTAAGATAGGAGGAAGAAGCTGAGTAAGGCCGTGGAACGACTCGTGGGTTCTGTGGTTCCCCATGATGTCGGGCTAGTTGTGTGTGAATGTGCAACAAGTGGTGAGAGAAATGTAGAACCAAGAGTCTTTGCTATAGGTTTACAAGGCAGCATATATCAAGGTCAAACTGTGAATCAGATGCACTGGCGCTACAAATGAAAAGAAGCATACATGTGGGTAAGAGGGTCATCCGCTGGGAAATCAAAACAAGAAAAATGCTTTCGTGTCCTAGAATATGTAACGCCCTTCCTCTCAAAAAAGCACCGGACCTTCCAATAGCTCTCAAAAGTGGGTCCAAGTCACCCCCAAGAGACACTAGTGAAGGATGAAGTAACTAGTTATAATGAGGGGTAGAGGGGCACAACTGAAAAGAGATGCATGATACTCCCAACAGCCAATAATAAACCAATCAAGGTGCATTGTTCTACACCCACCTGGGTGATGTCCCATAGTTGGTCACTAGGTACCCCGGTCCAAGCACGACATTTAGATTTTCGGCCCAAGAAATGGGTCACGGCTGATCCCGTCCAAGAGGTGGGTAACTCAAGGGGGGACGCACAGAGAACAACTGACCCGGCCTTCGACCCCTTCATGGGTATCTCCTGCCTTATGGTGATTGGAACGCTGGACTTGAGGATTTGAAAGTTCCCTATATCTCAACTTCTATGTTTGAAAAATATGAGGTATCCAGATAACGGGGGTTATTTGACGCTCCCCGAAATCCTACGTAGGCTAAAAATTTTATTTTGGCACCTCCTGTGGAGGACAACTTAGTGAGTTGTTGTTAGAAAGATTTTTAGATGAAATTGTTTTGTGAGGCTGGGGTGAAACCAACCTTGTTTCAGACAAAGTGGGAGTGGATAGTCCAATCAAGAAAGATGGGTGCTTTCAGAATCCCTTTGAGGAGACCTACTTAGACCTACTGCTTCGAGATGAGGTTATGTGAGTGTGAGAGTGGTTTTTGTGTGTGAGTGAAAGTGTACTAAAATTTAGTTATTTAGATGTCACCTTTGCAACATGTGGACATCGCTAGGTCCTTTACAAGAGTTTTGATTACCTAAATAAGCTAGGATGTCATTGGTACAACCTGCGGAATTTTAAAAACCCTAGGAAACTAGTACGTGGACATTGTGGTCCGTTACTATCCTTTATCTCCATATGTGAGTTAATTCAGAAAAGCATGAAACTATCCTAGATTGAACATGTGGGCATGTGGGCCTCGTTACAAATCTTTAAACTCTCCTAGTGTTTTGATCTAAGAGCAAAAAATTCAAAACACTATTCTAGCTGTGACATGGGCATGCATGCATGGGCCTGTTACAAGAATGTGTTTGAAAAATGAAACTAAGAGGGGTCTCGAAAGATCCGTTGTCCCTCTCCTAAAAGTTTTGAAATTTTTGTTTAAGGGAGATGAGATCATTTCGCAATCCTTTTCTGGTTCTCAAGGACGTTTAATGAAGGAGAGAAGAGCATACTCAAGATTGTTACTGTAAATTTCTTGGTCCCAAAATGTATTTATATGTGATTAGAATTGATTGTTCAACTTATATTTTTAAACCAAAGCAAGCCATCCACGTGGCAAAAAGAAAATAAGGGAAAATGATTTTTATCCAATCTATGCCCATGTTTGTTTGATTATCCCCTTTATAAGTTGAGGGGGTCTAAGTGGTGCGCATTTAGAGCATGCATAACATCATTCCTTTGAGAAGGAGGAAAATGACTTCCCACATCCTAAACCTTACAACAAAAAATTTAGTTCAAATGCGCGACATTTAATATAGACAGAGTATGCCATGTATACTGCCGTATCAGATTAAGAACTAAAGTCACATACACCGCGGGGTGGAATACCTGCGCGCTCGAGGTAAGTTACCGAGAAAGAAACTCCCGATGGATTTCTCGATTCTCCTCGCGGAATCGACCGGTTAGCGTGTCACGGAGGCCTATTGTGTCCCCAAGTTAATAAAACCAAAGAAAAGAAAATAAAACCCAAATGAGGGAGGATTTGATAATTAAATCCCCAGTGGAGTCGCCACTCTGTTTGCACCCAATTCGCCATTTGGTGAGAAAATCGAGGGTGCTTTCATGCCCAGTTGGGTATTGCTGGGCATGATAGTTGTAGAGGAAATGGTTAGAGAAACAAAAACAAACCTATGCTAATATCAATTTGAAAACAAATAAAACTGGGAAAAGAAACAACAAACATCAAACACAAAACACAAACACAAAACACGTGTGTCACCAATGGTTTCAAAAGTGTGTATTGATGAAACTGGAGCACGTCAAGGAAGAGACCAGAGATTCCTTCTCCCCCCAACAGAAGGCTCTTTGGGGCCCTCACACGCTTTGCTTTCCTTACAAAATGAGAAGAACTCCAGCATAATAGTGAAAGAACTCTCGGTGATGCAATTGATGGGTTGTTGTTAAAGGATGAGCCCTTAACCATCTAAACAACATAACAACATGAATTCTTTGCCAAACAACATCCCTCACTGCTTTTGGCAGCGCCGCCACGTTAACCTTTCTCAAAGTGTGAATGTGGACCTTTTTAGGGTTTATTTAGGTCATTAACACGCCGATTTTGCAGATCCGGCTCTGATTTGAGAGTCAAATCAACTTGGGAGCCGGACCGTAAGCGGTTGGGAGGCCGAACAATTTCAATAAATATGTCGTATAGCAGGCGCGCGGGTTTCTCTCCCAACAGCCGCACCTTGTACACATATGCAAGCTTTGTATGTTTTTGTTACGCGCATACGCACGCGCACCCAAATGATGTAAAGCGCTCTTCAATTTTGGTTACTTTGTATAGTTTTGGCCCTTTCCTGAGTGTCATGGAATTACCCGCTGCCGAATGACTCTACTGGCTGCTTTGATGATGTGGAGTTCTTGTCTCCATGTGCGCATGAAATTTCAGTGATAACACTTGTCCTTTATGTTTATGAACTTATCCTTATCGTAGTGACTCAAACTTTTAAACCATGTGAAAACCATCCTTAAGAAGAAATTTGAAATGACACTAGTTTTTGCACTATTTTCTCGGCCTCCAAGTTTTGCAAACCAATTAATGAATTTTTCTTTCCCAGTTTAAGTATGCTTTTGACCTTCTTAATTGCTTTCACATGGATGAATGTAAACCAACCCCATTTCCCTTCCAGTCTAGAGTCAAGCTATCGCCACCTCGGTGCATTCTCCTAAGTTGATGCCACCCTCGCACTCGCCGCTATTGGTAGCCTCTATATTCTTGACTCTCCCATAATTGCCCCAATCTTTCCTTTGTTGTTGGTATTTTTGTCTGGTATATGCAAACACCCTACGAAAGCCATTGGAAAGCAGCCTAAAAGGATACTTCTCTATGTCCATGGCACTTTAGTTTAGGATACATTACAGTTGGGGGACTCCTTTATTGGTTACTCTAATCGACTGCATTGGGCCTATGGATCCTCTGAAGGATCGAAAAGTTCACCGGCAGTTGTGTTTTCAGCGTTGGTTCAAGACCTTTCACTTGGCCCTGTAAGAAACAACAAGCTATTGCACTTTCTTTAGCAGAAGCAGCGTATCGCTTAACGATAACAGTTAGAAGCCTTGTGGCTTCGATAGATCCTTTCAGTGTTTGGATTCAAGAAGAATTCTGACTGTACCTCTTTGGTGCTAATAAATTAGAGTGCCATCAATCTCACCAAAGACCCAATTCAACAACATTAGCGAAAAACATCGAAGCCACACATGAACTTTATCATAAAGCTCATTCATGATCAAGTCATTGAAGTGCTCTCTTTCCCTACAAAATATCAAGTTGCGAAATTTTCGGCCAAAAGTTCTTACGTTTAAGCTTTCCAAACTCGACCTATGTTAGAGTTCCGGCGAAGTTGTCATTATGGGGATAGGTTCCAATGCCTCCCTTCCTTATTCCATTGTGTCACCATTGTAAATCCCTTCAATCCTATCCCAAGTCGCTCTTAAGAGGGGATGTTAGGATATTTGACACTTAGGATTTAGCTAAGATCTACTTGGTTTTAGTGTGTTTTTAGTGTGTTTTTAGTATGCATTAGTATGCATTGTAGTTAGAAACTGGATGGTCACTTATATGTTCCCCATTGACATAGAGTGATTCGATGGTTCATACTCTCATCGATCTTAATGGCAATTGATCCATGGCTTAACACCCGATTGGTCCATGATATCTATTTAAAGAGCATGGAGGGTCATTTTCCGATGATCGATTGTGAGAAAATCTCTTGTAAAATCTCTCTATAACCTTTTTATTTTGCATTAATAAAATGCTCCAAGTGGCCGTGTTGGATGGGGCCGTGGATGTTTCCCTGTAGGGGTTTTACCACGTGAAAACATCGGTGTGTTGATATTTGATCTGGTTATGTGAGTGGTTACTGAAGGTGTTCGTCCTTTGTTGGAATACCTGTGTTGTCGAACATGCATGAAGCATCATGTTTGATTATGGATTCCTCAAAGGTACATATTTCATTTAGAGAATGCATTTTAATAAGATATTTAACCTAAATTTATAAAACATTGTAAAACTTTATACTGAAATGATTTTTTAGAAACCCTTTTGATGAAAAACACTTTTTTTTTCCACAAGAAAATTGTTCATTATATTAAGATATATAATCAGTACACATAGTCATGTTCACATTACAAAAAAGAAGCATGCCTCTTTCCATCAATACCATCACTTCTACAAAACATAACTCAAAACCAAAAGGATTCCAGCTACCCAAGATCCACCCCAAGAGCCACCCCAAGAGCCACCAATGTGACTGCTTGAATAAAACAACTATAAAAAATATCTGATAAGACCATCATGTCCGAAGCTTATGTAAATAAGTTCCATAATACAAACAAACTCCAAAAATTCAAAATGGTCTCAAAATGCTAAGACCAATATAGAAAGAAACTAGTACATATTGATAAAAAAAATTGGTCCTTCTTGACCATCATTCCACTGATTGTTTGCAATGGCTCCAATGCGCTCAGATAGTGCTTTTTTGGATAAAATATTTGTAGCCTGATTTTCTTCTTTATAAACATGGGCGACGGTAATGATAGAAAAATATTTGATGAGTTCCCTTACCCGATCTTTCCAACATTCTACAGTAATGGCCTACAAACAACCAATATTATTAAGCCAATCAATAATGATTTTGGAATCCCCAATGACATGGATATCTGTGATGGATAATCTTTGTGCCAGTGTAAGAATTGCCCATGCAACCATAAGTTTTTCTCTTGTATTTGTGCCACCACTGCAATTAAGAGTCCACCTGTATTCCATATAATCATTTAGTTTAATAACACCCCCCGCTCCACTTTGTTCCCCATTCCTCTATGTTGTGCCATCAAACCATCCAATAGTTATGTGTTGAGGCAGGGTATGGATGGAGTGTCGGGTAGTTTTTTGTATTTTCTGGGAGCTATAACAGGCCATAGCAGCAATAGATACCATAATTACCTTTTCCGTAGAGGGATCCTTTGTTTCAAATATAGCCAGATTCCATTCTTTCCAAATGTTCCAACATATGAAAACAAGAAGAGTGTGATAACTAAAATGTTTTTTTGCCCAGAAATCAAAACATTCTCAAAGTGTGGTACCCAACCACCCAACAGTCAACTTGTAATGAGATAATAACTTATCCCAAATATAAAAAGTGAATGGAAAATCAAAAAAGAGGTGGAGTGTTGATTCCTCACTACCTTTACAGAGAAAACACAAGCCTGGGTCGTGCCAACCATGCTTGCACAAATTGTTCCATGTTAGTTGTTTGTCTTCGATGAGAAGCCATGTAAACAGTTTGGTCTTTAAGGGACACTCCCAGGTCCATAGTTTTTTCTTCACATCCCTAATAATGTTCTCCCATAGCTCTGCTGATAAGGCATTATAAACATTCTTAGTGGTTAATAGGCTAGTGCAATCGTCGCCCGTCCATCTTAACTCATCCTGACAGCTTGTATGAGATATACCCGATTCTATCAAGATTTGTCTATAAATATCCCATTCCACAGCCAATTCTCCCACCAAACCCAGATCTATACTATCGAGCCAATTGGAACAAATAGTGCCTTGGACCAGTGCCTTTCTTGCTTGATAAAGAAAATAAACATGATTAATATTTAACAAAAAAATTTCATAGATTTGCGAGCTACAAGAGAAACAAAAAATATCTTTGGGATATTACGGATGACTCAAGAAGAGTGCACTCTGGTCAGGAAGCTATAAAGAATGAAGCTGCCTCTTCTTCAAATATTTCTTTAAGGAACTGGGGCAGACTACTATTCGGGCACAGCTTGAGAATATCAGAATTTATCCAAAGTTGGTATTAGAGGAGGAACTCCCTTCTCTAGAGCAGGCCGTATCCTTGGAGGAATTATCAATTGTTCTAAAAGGATTTTCCAAAGACAAGAGCCCTGGTCCAGATGGTTGGACATCCAAATTCTTCCTTTTCTTTTTTGATTTGGTGGGACATGATCTTATGGATATGGTTGAGGATACTAGAATCTGGGGTGAAGTTATCCGACCGATAAACTCCACCTTCCTTTCTCTTATTCCGAAATCCAACCGTCCATCATCGTTTGAAGATTTTCATCCCATTTCCCTTTGTAACCTTGTGTATGAGATTATTAAAAAATTATTGCGAGGAGGATTCGGCCTATTCTTTCTCGGTCTTTGTCGGAAGCACATTTGGGGTTTCTAAAGGGCCGTTAGATAATCGATTTCATTGGAATGACATAGGAGTGCCTACATAACATTAAATCCAAGAAACTACAAGCGGTTATCTTGAAATTGGACTCAAAAAATGCATATGACTGTACAAATTGGGATTATATTAGATTGATGCTTCTTCACTCTGGATTTGGTCATCTTATGACTAAATGGATTATGGGCTCAGTGACTTCTGCTACTTTTTCTATTTTAATAAATGGCGAAGCTACAAATTTCATAAGCAGTGAGAGAGGTTTGCGCCAGGGATGCCCCTTGTCTCGAGTATTATTTATTATGGTGATGGAGGGGTTGAGCCTTTGCTTGGGAAAAATTCTATAGAAAGGGCATTTGACGGGTATTAAAGTCTCATAGTTGATAAGAATTCTACACCTCTTGTTTCTGGATGACGTGCTAATAATGTCAAATGCCTCCCTCACAGAATGGCAGGAAATTCATTCTCTTTTATATACATTTTGTGGTGCCTCTGGGCTGGAGATCAATGTTAACAAGTCAACCTTCCATCATTATGGTGCTTTGAAAGTATTTCTTGATAATTTGACTGCTATGTTTCAATTTGGTGTTACGAGTCTTGAAGCATGGTTTAATTATCTAGGCCTTTTCTTAAAGATAGATCGATATAAGGAGGCGGATTGGCTATGGATGACTTAGAAATATGAGAACAGAATCAAACATTCATGTAATCGATTCTTATCAATGGGTGGCAGATACGTTTTGATTAAGACTGTGTTGGAAAGCCAACCTGTATATTGGTTGGCTTTGGCCCATATACCAAATTCGATTTTGAATCAATTTGGCAAGTTGGTTTTTTCCTATTTGTGGTCAGGGGCAAAAAACATTCTTCCTTTCACTTATGCAAGTGGAATACCATAGCTCGACCAACAAAGTATGGTGGATGGTGTATCAGAAATATTTTCTGTTTTTCGAGAGCATTAGCTGCAAATCTCTTTGGCGTGGTTTGATGTATCCAGGTATTTGGCATCGAGTCTTGAAAGACAAATATTTGTCACATTTAACTGTTATTTCTTGGTTGTGCACTGTCGATCCTTCGATTCCAACTGGATCACCAACTTGGAGAAACTTGTTGAATGCATTACCTTTGTTGTTGCATTGGTTGGCTTGGAAACCAGGGGCATGTTCTTCCATCTTAGTGGGTATGGATGAAAAGCACTTGAATTTTAAAAGTTATGATAGTTACATGGATTCTAGAAGATACATAAAATTTAATTCAAATTAGAGAGGGGGCCTTGGACTTGGGATGTATCTCAAGGAAAAAGAAGAGAAAATCCAAAAAGCAAGAAATGAGAATGAATGTACCAAATGATATAAAGTAGAGATTGGTTGTAGGTATTGTGGAAGGTCTACAAATACCACAAACTTATACAAATATTGTAATAAAGACCCAAGAATTGCTCATTCTTTATGCTTGAAAGTTTATGTTATTATTTCCATATATGTTTTGTCGATATAATTTAAATGTGTGCGCCAAATTACTAAAAATGTAAGTAGGGGATATTGATTATATAAATGGAATTTATAGTTTTTCCATGTATGAGTATAAATTTGAGAAAAAATAATAATATTTAAAACTTTAATCAATTTCCATGTCTCACTATAAGAAAAAAAAAATGATTTACATTTTAAACAACTTGCATGCTCTATATGTGAAAAATAAAAGCATATGTTTTCATGTATTTTCACTTTGTCTTTCAATGGATTAACTAAAAGTATTCAATGTGGATAATCATTGGATGTGGAATTTAATTTACATCCAAAGAGTCCCACATGTAATAATTCTAGTAAAACTACGCGAAGAGATATTGAAAATACATGAAATTATATGTTTATAATTCCCCCTAAATTCATTAATTTAAACTTCCAATAGAATTTAACACCAAATTTTCATAACTAAGAATGCATGGAATTTATTTTAATTCCTTGTCTTACTTGTAGGAGAACGTTACAAGATTAAATTGGATTCAATGATAGAATATAAATATGTTGAACTATAATTTTGTTATCATAGTTTAAGGAATTAATTTTGTTATCATAGTTTAAGGAATTAAGGTTCATGGAAAATCAAGAAAAATGTTAACGACAAAACAAAATAGTTATATATAAAGACACTTGACCCATGTTTAACCCACACATTAGTAACTTGAGTTACAAATTCTTGCTAGTAAATTGTTATCAACCTAATTTTTCTCACCTACTTTGTTATAATTATTTTCAGCCTTACACATCATTTTGTTAGCCATTAGCCCTCATTTCCATCATTTACATTGTCACATGACCTTAATTTTGTCAACAGTAATGTCAAACATCTAAGTTTGACCAAAAATATATCATGCATAATTTGCCAGATTTTATGCACACAGGGTGTGCACTTATGCCTTAAAAATATATGCATTATCCCTAAAGAAAAAACAAAAAATTATTATTATTGACTCATTAATGTTGTGTTCCTTCCAAAACTGATATAATGGCCTAAAGTAAACCTTACCAATCCATTATTTCCAAAATAACCTTTTATCTAGTCTTCAATAATTATCCTTATCCCACTACTTCATTAATACAATGGAATCATTCACTTTGAATATAGATTTAGAAAAGGTCCACTTATTCTACTATAAATAAATCCATTGGGATCACTCATCTAGACATCCACACATTGCAAGGTTGTGCTTCCAAAATTCCTTTAGAAAGAATAAAGAAAATTATGCCTAGTTCCTTCTACCATTGAGGAATATGATTTCTACCATCAAAATCTTGGAGTGGAGAACACAAGGAGGACAAGTGTAATAGACTCACCTACTATCATGAAATTGAAAACACCCCACACATATAAAATGAACCAAGGGGAAACAAACCCATAATTTAACATGCATCTAACAAAATATTTTAAAACATGAATGTAACTGTTAAAAAAAAACAAAAAACACACAACATTCATATAAAAATATTTACACAACGGAATTAACATCATAAAGAATAACATAAAACTCATCTATTTATAAAGTAACTAACTGGTTGTGTATGAAGGACTTTCTTCCCATCCATAGGCTTATTGTTCATTTTCTCTCAACAACAAGCCACCCTTGAACTAAGCCTATGAGTCCACAAGGAAATATTTCTTTCTTAGTATTCCACTCTCTACAATCAGTAGCCCAAAACTCAGGTTCTACTCCAACAACAGTTACAATCCACCGACTCTCTTCCCCACAACTTGCACAACCCAAGGAATGGGATCCCCCTTCACTGCACATAGTCCCTCAGACCTTCACACTTCCCTCCAGGGCTTCAGTGCACTTAGTTGGTTAGGAAGATCATATATGGGGACTCGAGGAACTCTCAGTTGCTCGATGAGTGTTCATAATATCCTTCACAAGGCTCTTGAGCCATTTCCTCAACAAGAAATTCTCCATAGTCACACAACCCATTTTTATAGGAACACAAGCCATATTTCCAACATAAACACAACCCAATAATGGTTGCCTTGAATCACATCATGTTTGGTGCTCTTTCCAGCACCCATCTCCTCTCTTGTTTCCCAAAATAAACACGCAAAATATCTCCTCTTTTTCCATTCGAATTTCCTTTTCTCCCATGCATGTTGACTCCCACACTCCCCAATGTTGATTTTGTTTCATTCCCATGCTCCCAATAACTATGGGATGTGACTTCTCACACCCACCGTCTTACACAAATTCAAGGTTTGAGTGTCTAATAAGTCAAAGGGAGGATTATATGGTCATGGCACATTAGCTTAGGAAAATGACATGGGTTTCCCTTAGATCCCCCCTTTAGCCCCCTCTCTTGTGGAATCATAGACCCCCATCGTTTTTGTCCCTCTCATATCACATCTAGGGATTATTATTTTTATTTGTTATTTCAATGTACATAATATACAATTCACCTCCCGACCATATTAATCAATATGGGATCTTCACCCCAAACATATTGGCTCACCAGCCTAAATCACATTTATACAATTGCATTTTAACTTGTGGGGATTGAAACTAGGGATGTTACAAAAAGGACCCTCCTTCAAGGTGGCTTTGGAGCCCACTTAGCTTCATCAACTACTTTGAGGTGTATAATTTGTAAGTCTTGTTGTTTTCATTTGGCAATGAAGTCAATTATACTATGTATTGTATCTGATGCTTTGGATATTGTTATTTAATTTATTTTCTACTACAAGAAGTAGAGTAGAGAATCATTTCTTTGTGTGTGGATATTTAGTTTATTTTTTTTTTGTCTACTACTTAAATAAAAAAACTATTAAGTAGGTATTTTAGGTACAGATTAGTCACAAAAAATCAATAGTATAATGGAAACTCCACTAGTGATGAACCCTGTTTTTTCATCCTTGGTTGTGTGTGCGCCCCATTATGATTTTTATGGTAGGTTGTTTTCTACTTGTTGTAGCCATACTTTTTAAGTGACTTAGGGGGGAAACCCTTTCTTTCAGCCTTAGCCATGAGTTTATTTTCTACCTTTTAAGATTCCATTGACAACATGGTTTTTCTTCCTTAAACCATGCAGTCACACTTTTTTTTAGATTAACTATATTGTTGCAAATTTCTGAAATATTTCTGTGGCATATTTCATTTTTTTGGTTTTTTACTATCGATATGTTTCTTGAATTTACCTAGTCTATTTGCATAGTTTCTACTTATGTTTAACATCATATCACCATTGTTTTTTGAAGTTTTTCTTTTAGACATTGTAGGTAAGGAAAAGGATTTTACTCTTAGTACTTGCTTCTTTTAGGGTTCTAAACCTTGCCCTATTTTTGTTTCAACTTTTGTCCCAGATTTCATTCTTGATTGATTCTTTCCCTTTTATTTGCTTAAAATTACATCAGTATTTTCTTTGCAAATCTTAGGTTTAAATTAATAGTTTATTTTGATTGCATTTTTCAACATCTAGATCCCTTATTGATCTGAAATCTTTTAAATGACTTGGTTAAGTATTTTGCATGAGTTGATTTACCAGTTATAAATTAAAGAGAAGAAGAAGGAGTTTTAATGAAAGAATGTTGCAGCCATCATAAAGAATACAGAACAAAAAATGAGCATTAAGAACAACAAACCATAACGCCAAAACTTGTTAACGGAGTTCGACAAAGTTGTTTGCGTCTCCGGACCTATCTTCAGTGGGGGAGGCTTTCTTATTAATATTCAATGCTTCAAAAGTACATCATAATTACATCAATTTATTCTCTGACTGACACAACAATGTTTTTCTCTGTCTTAGGAAATCAATGCAATAGACGACATTGAAAAAGGTGGAGTAGAACTCCCATAAATGGCCTTCAAAGCTCTGATACTAGTTTGGCTTCCCTACATAAAAATGGCTTACTCTCTACAACTTAGCATCATTATGTTGTTATGAACTTGAAAAAAGGATTGGTTTAAATAAAATTTGAGTTTGGTATCAGATCCCAACTTATCCCCAAGATCTGGCCTCAATTTAGGCTCCAGATCCTCAAAAAATGGTCAAAATCCCATTAAAACACCCCAAAAATCATTAAAAAATCCAACTATATAGTTGAAAATCCACATTTGGAAAATATATGGCACACACCCTCTAGTATTACACTCCTGATTGTATGGAAATACATGTTGTCGGGTACCAAGGCCAAATGTAAGGTGCCTTGGTCGACAGGTAGCCCCGACCGACCGACGTTAAACCCAAAAACCTCACACTACACAACTTTATATAGACCCTTTGCCACTTGGATAACCAAGCACCACATCCACCTTGGCAGCTAACACGTGGTGGTTAGGTCATTGCTTTATCGGGAGATAAATTGTTCGAACCCTACGGAGGTGCAACCAACTTTTAACTCGGCCCTTTTTGGCCTAACTCAGGGTGGCATGTGGCACCACTGTATTGGGCCACGTGTCACCCTGCCACTGGATCGTACCAAACTAGTCAGCTGCACAGTCACCTACCAGTCATCCTACATGGTCAGAACACCTGCCATGTGTCATGCCTGAAGGAAGCCACCTATCTTCCATCTTAGGACCATACTGCCATGTGTCTATCTGTCACTGGGCCACGTGGACTGTATTGCCATGTGTCAGTTGCGTACAATGCCATATGTCAAGTTTTTGCTGGTCCAAATCATTCCTGAAAACGAAAAATCTGAATACCACGTGGAACAATATCATGATATCACGATATCTTTCGCATACAGATTCCATTCATATCACGATATCTTTTGCATACAGAGTCCATTCATATCACGATATCTTTCGCATACAAAGTCCATTTTCGAAAAAGAATATACTATCATAATCAACACGACGAGCACTACGTGGTGGAACTAGTTTTGTCTGAATATGAGAACTTTGAATTTTTGGCATTTTTGGATCCATTTGGATCACACGTCCCCACTGAGACCTTTTGGTCCTCCAAAAGGATAGTAACCAGACATCAAGTGTGAGATAGGCCTCCTCACTTTTCCTTTGTCTATCAAATTTGTCATGTGCACCTGTCGCATCATAATCAATTGCAAAACAACCATAATCACTGAACACATATTGTTAGCCATTTGCATTTGTTCACATATTTCTGAACCCACTACCATCCATGTAGAAAACATTAGCAATGATAACCATATCATAAACATGACTGAAAATGAACCAACATGTATGTTCTTCTTTACAGTTCAACATGACAAAAACTCATCTTGAAGTAGTATGGCTAGATCTACATGCTACGGTCATTTTACTTTCATGCTTAAGATTAACTGGTACAATTATAGGTGTATTTCTTGCATAAGATACCTTATTTAATTGTTCCATTGTAAAAAGAGATTGATTCCCTTTGATATGATGAGCATGCACAACATATTTTGTCCCTTCTTTAGTTAAGTGATATTGATTATGTTCCTTGAAGAAGATTGATTTGCGATCATATAAATAAGGGATACCCAAGATCATTCCACATGCCTCTAGCGATACTACATCACATATTACTTCATCCACAAACTTAGATGTAATTGCAAACTTTATGACACATTTCTTTGTTATGGGAAATTTGTCATTTTTTCTTATCCAATTTAGTGAATAGGGTTTGTGATGCATATTAGTTTTTAATCCCAATTGCTTAACCACTTCTTCTGAAATTAAGTTAGCTTGTGATCCACTATCCAACAACGTATTGATCTTCATATGTTTCATAATGACCCTTATATGAAACAATTTACTTCTTGAATCAAAACCATCACCAATTTCACCCGTGTAACACACCCGACCCCTGAGTACCCTTTCTAGGGATGGGGCATCAAAATTTTTCTTACTCTAATCATCTCGAATCATCTCTCCAAGGTCTTCCTCCTTCTTCGACTCACCCATGGATTTCTAACGATTGTTACTGAGCTCTAATCTGCCCTTTGGTTTGTAAGTTATGGCCTTCCAAAGTTCTTCGAGCATCATTAGTTGAGGGACACATGGATCCACCTCATTAGTAGCATCCTTAGGTTACTACCTCCTGCAAGGAAGTTCTATCCACTGTCCAATCCAATGACGAGACTTAATCCTCATCTAACACACATGCTGGAGAAGAATTCGGCATTCAGCACTGAACGTCCCTTTTTCTTACTATACGCATGTTCTCCGGAGTCGCGAATTCCTGGGCTCCTGAAGACATAGAATCTCTCCACGTGGCTTCGGATTTTGGACCTTTAAAATTAACCTTGACACTATATTCCAAATCTATCGAGTCTCGAAGTCTCAGACTCTCGAAGGATCCCGAAATCTAGCCACATGGCTCCAGCATTCGGGCCTTTCAACTTACTCACAAAACTGTATTCCAAACCTCCGGAATCTCGAAGGGTCCTGAAATCTCACCACATGGTGTCATGCTAGATGCATAGGCAAGTACTGGTGGGTCCCAAATACCCCTCTCACCAACTATACCAAACAGGTGAGTGCCAGAGTTGACACATGGTAAGGTAAAGATGACACATGACCCCTACAGTGGGCGACACGTGTCATGTGTTAATGGGCACATAGGGTCCGTGAAACGTATGAATCTAGGTGACATGTGGTATGTTAAATGTGGGTCCATGTCACCTTAGGTGACATCAACATGCCACGACACCCCAGACTGATCGCCTTCCAAGCCCTTTGATCTCGCGGTCAAGGTGTGCCCATGTCACCACTGGATCTATGACCTCTGTTACTGCCTAACTTCAGCGTTCGGGGGATCCGTGGTGTGACTTCCTACTTTCTTTCAGAGTTTTCAGTGTCGGGATGACCATGGTCTAGATTTGACAGTCATGGGGGATCCAAAAACATCCTCAGATCTACAAATGCACCACTTCGCGAGTTTGACATTCGAGGGTTCTAACTACTCAATACTCCTTTTCTCCCAGAGTAGCACTTCGTTGAAGTGTTAGATGCAAATCCTTCCACTGGTGGATCAAAAGGTTGGGAGGGTTTCTCCATGGATTCCCCATATCAACGAATTACAACTCTAGCTCAGGGGTCCCTTGATCACGGTATTAGGCCACTCCTAGAGGGACACCAGTCAACCCAGAACTCATTGGCAAGATACGTGACACATGCCTCAAGTCATCGAGATATATTTTCTCTATCACAAAGCCGCCACACATGTAATCACCATCGCTTGACACATGGACCCCCATGCTCTCCCAATGTGATACACAAATCCCCATGAACAGACAACTGAGACGGATCTCGAAGGATCCGAAGATCGACGATCCACAATACTTTGCAACTACGACATTCAGAGGTTTTGGCGTTATGATGCCTTTCCTCTCCCTAAGCGGTCAACGTTGGGCTGACTACAATGTAGATTCAATGGTTGGGATAGTTCCCAGGTGTCCTCAAATATACAGCCCGCATCACTTCATGACTCCGACATTCGAGAGTTTTAGCGGTTGTGAAGTTATAACATCCCGAAGTTCCGAACTCCCAGGGTCCCGAAGCCAATAAGTGCTTAGCTCCTCTCAGACTTATCAAAGGGTTCTAGGGTCTTGGTCATATGTCACTTAATCATGTTCCATAGGATACACTCACAGTTCTTGTCCAAGAATTTGTTAAGGCCACGAGCATGAGTCTGTGGTCTCTTCATCGATTGGCTTGAAGGACGTGTCTTCCATTCATTGACTTAAGTTCTACGACAACCAAAAGTATTATTCGACCTTTGTAGGTATCGTGAACTCTTTCCTAAGTTCATTTAAAGACCCATGTCTATTAGTCCTTCTATGGCTACGTAGAGGTAACCAAGAACCATTCAAAAAAATGGGTCCTCAGAATAACCATAAGCATTTTTATAAATAATCATAAAACATAAAGTTTAAATCATAGACATTCAAATCATACATTTAAATTCAAGTTGACAGAGTCTATGGAATAATTATCTATTAGAGTTGATATTCGACCAACTGATTGTGGGTGTTCTCCTTTCCACCCAACCATAGGCTTAGAGGCATTCATTCTTAGCACTCTGTCCACCCTCGTGCAAAGCCATGATATCACGAGGGAAATTTTGTAGTTTCTCAGAGACTCTCTCTCTCTATTAAAACAACTCTTGCAATTCGTCAAATATTCTCTCTCTCTCTCTCTCTCTCTCTCTCTCTCTCTCTGTCACATCCTTCGTGAGGTTTATCAGATGCTCCCTCAACATCAAGCTCGTGATATTCTGTTCAGGTCATGTCTTTTTCAAATTCTCAGAGATCCTTTTTCTTGTTCTATCTAGTAATCAGAACAACTTATCAAGCTTCCAGTTCTTTTTCTCAGCTGAAGAGCCTCACACACTCTTCCTCTTTTCTTCTGCATATCCTGGTTGTGCATTTCCTTCGATCCATCTCTTTCTTGTCTACCTTTGTGTGTATTCTTTCATGCCTTTCTCCTCCTTAGGAAGGGGTTCTGGACCTGTCATGTTCCTTATGTCAGAAGGAAACTCGGGCCAATCTGGGTTTGCAGTAAAAACTTTCGTCTGTGGTACTTCGGGCTGATAGTTTTTTGTCTCCCCAGCCAGACCCTCCATGATTCCATTCATTGGGGTGGTTGTTGTTTCAACCACTAGTCCTTTTCTTATTAATTGATTTCTCCTTGGGATCAGGATGAGGCTTATTATTTCAACAAGGAGAAATTTGGGTCATTTTGACATAATGAACCCTCTCCATAGTTTCCCCACTCTTTTCCTCTAGTGATATCATGGCCAATACTTCAAGGATTCACACCCACAGTCAGTCATTGGAAATATACACAATAATACATTTTCATTGTTCCCATGCCATAGCTTGGTGGTCATAATTAATGATTGATTACAAGTTGGGGGAAACAGGGGTGTTACAACCCCCTCCCCCTTAAAAGGAACATTGTCCTCGGTGTTCTTTCTCAGTAACACCTATCGCATCTTTGTTATTCAGTTGTTTTAGAAATATCGATTCTCTTTCTTGGTCAATTCCTTTCTAGACTCTTGTCCTTCATCACCTGCCTTCAATAATCTTGGACAACAAGCATATTAATCATAATTCATTGTTGTGCAAAATTCAAGAGGAAAATTTTCATAAATCTAGAACAATACTTATCTATGCAGTTCATGGATTCACATTCATGGATTCACATCCACATGGTTGTCTTGTTATCTTAGCTCACTATTTTTCCTAGACATACTCATCCTGTGCATGATCCCAATCAATAGTGTATAATAATTATCAAAGTCTCATCTTCCTTACATCCACTCACCCTCCAGGACTAGGATTAGGCATCCCCTTCTCTTCTATACAGTCCCTCGAGTGATCCATCTTGCCTTGCCAAGGATTTCTCACACATGAAGAGTTCTAAATACTTCATTGAGCCTTACAGTTGAGGCGTCCCTAAAACTTTCTCTACTGAGGCGTCCCTCTGACTTGTGTTGCCACAACACAACATCTTCTAGGGCGATCATGACTTACCACATGGTTCTCATGTCTCAACAATAGCTTTTTTCATGCTTTCCAGCTTGAAATCCTTCACCTGTTCTCCCTATATAGATCTTTTTTGTCTCACTTGTATCGCAAGTATACATAAATTATGAGAAATTATCATCAATTTCAAATTCATAATTTTCTTTCAAATTTGTTACCCACATATTTCCAAATTCCACATTCATTTTCATATTTGTTCCGCACAAGAACCAGATTCACAAGTATGGGACTTTCCTTCCCATAGAATTTTATCTCAACAAGAAATTGGTCTTCCTTATGGGCTTGCAACACTGCCATATCCAAGACCCTTTTCTTCTTACAATTTCAACATTCCTTAGCTAAACAAATTGTTAGTTTCCATGCACATTATATTTTCAAAACTATGCATACTAACAGTCCAAGTCATTTTCATCCATTCAAGGGTACAGAGAAAAAGGAAATATCGTTATTTACGTATCATCCTTTCAACATACTAAATTTTCCAAATACAATTCAAATATCAAATGACTTTAATCAATGTGCCAATATTCATGGTCATAATCATACCCAATGCACCCTTGCATTGATTTCAAGTTTGCCAAACTTTATGACAAGCACTTTTCCATGGTGTGTTAGAGATTAACCAACCTCTTCATCATATGCCTTATTCATTCTCCTTCATTATTGTAATATGATTGTGCTTCCTGCTACATGTTGATCATGATCCCAAATCATCACATATGAGACTTAAAGTTTCTCTTGAATGCACCCAAGCATTCTTCCTTCATTAGTAACGAGGGTGCCAACACTCATGGCCACCCAAATTTTCTTTTCTTTAACAACTACACAATTCAAGTGGAGTATTAGAAGGTCCTCCTTCCTTAATGGGAAATCCATTGTCTTCCCTCTTATGAAAACATGCATTTCCCCAACGCAATCCATGCAATGTGCAAACTATGAGCACCTTTATTCCCAATCTCCCTAGATTGGTCATTGTACCCATGGTACTCCTTACTCATGCATTTTCTTGCAAGGATTATAACTCATCCTGGACTGGCATAGACTCCCTCTCTCTATTATTTAGATTCTTCTTTCCTGAATCTTACCCTGCTTGGGTAGAAATGGCACATAATAGCCACTCAAAATTATTCGCATATCAGTAAGAAATTAAAATACTTCAGAGGATATTCTTACCAAATCCCTCCATACTTATGCCACACATGAATGAATATTTTTATACATGTTTTGGCTGCTAGCACCCTTTTTTCTGAATTTTACCTCATCAGTAGTTCTCCATGGGCTCCCAAAGTCCCTTCAACAACCTTTCAACAACAACCTTCTTGCATTTATCCTTTATCAGAGGTTATCTACCATTGGAAACTGCCATTTCCCAAAAGCTCCAATCATTTATTATACATGACATACATCACAAATATATCTATATCTATATCTATATCTATCTATTATATATATATATATATATATATATATATATATATAGTCGTCATGTAAAACAAAAATTCATGTATTATAGCATTTAAATTAATAAAACATTTTCAGATAATCCCCAACATATCTCTATGTCTACCACATTACTCCTTAATGTGTTAGCTAGTGCAATCACAACCCAATTTCAATTGTATTCTTTAATCGTAAAACCATTAGCATCCTTATGCCAAAACACTTACTTGCATTAGTAAAACAATCTCGCATACCAGAGAAATACAATGAACAACAAGGAAGGGGTCAAGGAACTCTTCCCTTGTCCAACTTCTTCTACACAACCCTAGACTTTGAGTCCAATTGAGTTATTTTTTTCCAAGGCCTCATTTCCCTTACTTATCATGGCTTAACCAAGCCTATTCATTCAAACTTACTTATCTATTTATTTCCCTTTTTCCAGCTGTACTTGTTTCCACAACTACTCTTCTAAGGCTTACAACTTTATTAAATAATTCAGAGTTTTAGGGGCGAGAAAAGTATTCCCCCTTTTCTCCTTTGCTTATGCAATCTACGCCATGTTGGGATATTCCTACTCCTTCCCTTGAGAATCATTGGTTAGGTTCACCTCAACCTTCTTGGTAAATCAACATGCTACAACAACAAACCTTTTGTTCACGATGAATCATGAACGTGTGCATTATGCACATTACCATTCAGCTATTAGAATCGCCAACATTCATTTGTTAGTCTTCCACTCATACATTTTGTTTTAGAATGTAATCTAGGATTCTTATATATATATATATATATATATATATATATATATATGCTTGCAGCCCACTGCCCAATTTCCAACAATCATTAAGGTTGTGACTATGTTTTCCTGACAGAGTATTTACACAGTTCCTTCATAGGAAACTCCTTCAGCATGCGACTTCCTTATTGCATATCCATCACTATCTTTGATGGCCTCAACCTTGATTTAGCTTCATTTGTTTACCAAATATTCCATAAGGAATATAAACATGAATCTTTGTTATGCATCCAGATTATTTATCCACACATGTTCCTTGTTTGGTTAACTTACATCCATGATGCACTTAACCACATGCATAATCATAATCCTATGTGTTTCTACCATAGGTATATTTTGCAGCTCACATACATCTTTACATTAAAATCATTTAACTCATGATTGTTCACAATTGTTCTCGTGCGGTTCTCAAAGGCGTAATTATGTTGCCTTTTATTGTGACAACAAAGCATTCTTGCTCATTTACTCTTTCATCTATGTATACTATCCTTTCCTGGGGGAATGGAGAACATTCCCATTAAGCTATTATTCAAAACAAAAATTTCATGACTCTTCATAATAGAGTCAACCATGCATCCATGGTATTCATTCAATCTGGGCAAGTACAATTCTTGCCTTACATTTCACTCATACACCATACATGCGCATCATTTTCACATTTAACATCATTCATTCATATCTATTCAGTATTAATATTGGTCCTTATATCAAGCAACCTTATGATGCATTAAATCCATGCACTCAGGCATAAATAAACAGAGCTAAACATTCATCATGCAAGCTCATTGCTTGCACCTTTTCCATGTCACTCATAAACATGGATATATCAAACTTTCAGATCCTTCTCCCAAGGATCTTCTAATCATTCTTATGACAAGTCTCATAGAGACACTCAATATGGAGATTCCCTCTCAATTGAGAGCTTGTAGTCATATTATTCTGTTAGGGTCCTAACCCACACATAGGTAGATCAATATATTCATATGTAATAAAGGTCAATATTAATAAGGCCTTTCAATAAAATAGAATAAGGCGGATGTAAGAAGACCTAATACAAGCTTCTGCTTCTAGAAGGATCTTCCTCTAGATGCTTCTCTTGATAGACATATTTAGTATAAATAAGGGTCGAGGGTATGAAAACCCTAGCTTGGAGATTATTGTAACAGAGAGATGCTCGATTGGAGGTTGCCCCCTCAAAGAGCCCCGTGAACATTGTTTTTTGAATCAAAGTGCTATTTATGTTGTTGTTCTTATATCATTTCTATGTTATTGTGGAGATTATGCTGGATATATTACTGTTATTCTGCCATTTCTAGCATTTTATTTATGTTCTGCATATTTATTATATCTGGTATCTTGCATATTATTTTAAGCATGTATACATATATTTGTATATATGTAGGTGCATCGCTTGCACCTCTCTACCTCATCCATCCACATTGATATTTTTGTTTTAATCTTAGTGTTCTTTAGCGAGAGGTTACAATCAATCATATGACCAATCTCACAGTCATAATTCATACTGATGTTTCCCTCTCTTCATGGCAACAACCAACAAGGGTCACATTTTCCCTTTCTACTGTAAAACCTCCCATAGTTTAGAATTAAGATGGGTAGTTATTTCATCACTAAAGGAAATAGAATCACCATTTCTAGTCTCTTTTTCATGCCTCAATTCACTCTTGGTCAATGGATCTCTACAGGGGAATCTTTTCCTAAACTCCCTCTTATGGATATCTGAGTGTACCAAGCCATATCTGTATGGTTACCATCCACCTATGGATGCCAACTTGACCCATTGGTCATCTAGAAGTGTCCCAACACTTCCTCTTCCACATCCAGGATCATCATTTCATTAATTCCTTCCACCTTATCCTCATAAGGCACTATGTACTCAACATCATCAACCTTTTACTTATGTTTCCATATTCAGATAATCACTAACCATATCATCTATGAAATCACCATATTTTTCACTCAATGATAGGTTATAATAAGTATATATATATGCATGTCATGTGCATGCTCTATATTTGCGATATTCATTTCAACATATTTTCGTGCACCAAGCATTATACCCCTCGTCATAGTCCCACTTTTGTAGGAATAAATATCATTTCCTGAAAGAAATGATAGGCTTATTCTGCCACATTCTAGCATGATTCAATCTTGTTGGGTAACATCCCAACCAAATTTTAATCTACACCCTTTTCCTCATGGAACTTATGCAGATAATTTTCGTACAAAAATTATACTCTCGACATGCTCATCTTAGCCTTGGTAAACTAGTCTTATGATTGTTCCCCGACCCATTCAATCTTGTGTTTGAACCCTGCTCTTCTAGATAGGGTAGGTCAAGGTGCCCTCTCCCTTAAAATTTTCTAAGAAAGAAAATATACTCACTTGACTCTTTCATGAGCCCAAGCAGGCCAAGTGTTGTTTCCCTCTCCGATACCAATTTGTAACACACTCAACCCTTGAGTACCTTTTCTAGGGATGGGGAATCAAAATGTTTCTTACTCTAATCATCTTGAATCATCTCTCTGAGGTCTTCCTCCTTCTTCGACTCACCCATGGATTTCTAATGACTATTACCGGGCTCTAATCCACCCTCTAGTTTGTACATTATGGCCTCCCGAAGTTCTTCAAATGTCATTAGTTGAGTGCCATGTGGCACATGTTGGGGTCCTATAATTATAGGCGAATCGATTCTTCGACTGTTGATTTGGCGTTTCTCTCGTGATGACGAAGTATGGCTCGGTTGATCATGTTTCCTCCCTCCATTCTTTTCACTCGACCCTCCATCATCCTGTTGCATCCTTCATCCTCCGCTGCACCTTCACTCCCTTGTCTTTTCAACCCATTGAGTATGCATCACCCGCCTTCCATCCCTGAATAAATGGACTTAGGATAAAAACATTAAGTTAATAATCCAAGTTAGTTAGATTAAATAAGTGAGATTAGTATAGTTAAATTAGGTTAAAATAATAATAAATATTAATGTAGTTAGTATAGTTTGAATTAATTAATAAACAACTAGTTAAATAATTAATTAATTAATTATTAACTAAATTAATACCTAAGTTAGTAGCTTAGTTAGTTTTTGGATTAATTAAAAATATTAAAAACAATTTAAAATCAAACATAAAAAATAAAATATGTTAAAAATATAAAAAATATTATAATAAGTATTATAATATATTAAAACATTAAATAAATTAAATAACATAAAACATAAAACAAAAAAGAACAAAACATAAAAATACGTAACAAAACACATATTAAAAAAAAACTATTAAAAAACAAATATAAACATACATCAAAATAAACCTAAGCCTACCCCACTCACCCCCACCTCACGTCACTCTCCACTCCCCCTCACTCCCCTACGTCACATTCCACTCATACTCCACTCACCCATCCCCCTCACGTCACTCCCACCTACCCCACCTCACACTCCACTCACACCCCATACGTCACCCTCCACTCACCTTACCACCCAAAATCCCGCCCACATTTTA
>SNQJ01S0021040.1:161396-172356 GCA_010110895.2 Picea sitchensis | reverse complement strand
CTTGATTGGCTTCATTGACATTTTTGTATTATTTGATTTTACAAAATGATCAGTAGCATAGGGTAGGTAGGAGAATGTGAATAAGCTCAGCATTCTGAGCGTTTCTTTTTCAGCAGTGTTCAGTTGATTTGTTTTCAGTTGCAAGATCAAAACCGGTACAGGTTGCAGAATAAGATTTTGGGATCAGCCCAATAGATAAAAGCACCGGTCTACATGATTCACAGGTCTGTGGTTCTTGACACCTCCTGAAAGAAGTTGCCATCCCCAGGTGGAGCTTATGTTGGGGTCCTATAATTATAGGCGATTCGATTCTTCGACTGTTGATTTGGCGTTTCTCTCGTGATGACGAAGTATGGCTCGGTTGATCCTGTTTCCTCCCTCCATTCTTTTCACTCGACCCTCCATCATCCTATTGCATCCTTCATCCTCCGCTGCGCCTTCACTCCCTATCTTTTCAACCCATTGAGTATGCCTCACCCGCCTTCCATCCCTACATAAACAGACTTAGGACAAAAAAGCATTAACTTAATAATGCTAGCAATAAAGTTAGTATAGGTTAAACTAGCTAATAAATAACTAGTTATTAATTAATTAATTAATAATTAAGTTAAAACCTAAGTTAGTAACTAGGTTAGTAATTAGGATTAGTTAAAGAATTAAATAAACAAGAAAAATACAAAAACTATATAAAAAACATATATATTAAAAACATCAAATAAACATATAAAATAAATACATAATAAAACATATATATTAAAACATTAAATAAATCAAATAACATAAAATATTAAACAAAATATTAAAAAACATATAAAAAACTAAACAAATTAAATATTCAAAAACAAAACATAACACAAAAACGTGAACAATGTAATATAACATATAATATTTAAAAAGAAAAAAGAAAAAATAAAAAACAACATAACAATATATAATCCTAAGTCTACCCATTCCCACCTACCTCACGTCACTCCCACCTACCCCACCTCACACTCCACTCACCCCCCATACGTCACCCTCCACTCACCTTACCACCAAAACTCCTGCCCACATTTTACAACGCGACCCCCATCCACTTACCATACATTTTAATCAACGGCACATGAACATTCCAGACCCCCCCTCACTATCCGGAAATTAACGAGAGGGGGGGTCCGGAATTAGAATTAATACTGGTGCAAATCTGAACGGCCCAAAAACGGGCATCTAAATCAACGACCCAGATTAAATTCCGGACCCCCCCCCATCCTTTCTACATTTAACGAGAGGGGGGGGGGTCCGGAATACCGCTTACCACGCAAAAAACCACTTTCCTAAAAAATTTACCATTTTTTCCTGTTTTACCACGTCCTCTTCGAGATCAATTTTTGGGAAAACAGAGATGGATTTTAAAAATTGGAGAGAGGTTTTTGCTCAGCACAGGATGAAGAAAAAAAACCTCTTTCATTTTTTGCAACGGTGCTATGATACGGGAGAATAGAAGACATATTCGAGGCCTATGTTTCCAGATTTTCATTTTTCCGTTTCAGTCCCGATTTTGTAGGAGCTGTTACAGCCAGCTGGGGACGAATTTGGCGAAACCGAAGGAGGTTTTTGTCCAGAATATGCCCATATACAATAAAATCTTTCAGTTTTCTCCCAGGTGTCATAATTGAAGATAAAATCACGTCTGTTCGGACCCCTTTTTCGCAGAAAACCGATCCATTTTTCATGGCAGAAAGCTCCAAATTTTGTGGGAGTGGTGGCTATTTTTGGCTGAGGCAGTTAAACCAACTTCTGAAACTTATTGGGATGATCGATCTTATTTATTGAGAAGATTTTAATGTAAAGGGTTCGACTTGTGAGGTTCCTGGAGCATGGGCTGTGTATGACCAGAGAATATTTTTTGTAATTTTGAGATGAGCAATCAGCAATGAACATGTTTTATTTTACAGGATTCCTGTGTGGTGATAATGGTGGTGTTTTCCTCTGTTTAATGTTTTTCCTGTGATCATTATGTTTGTTTTCAGTTCTTATTATCAGAAGGAAAGTAATAGAAGAAGAATTTATCAACAGATACTCTGCCTCTGAGCTTTTGATGATCTTTATGTTTTTTGCTAAAGCTTAGTTCAGGAATTCTTAGTTTCTCTTGTGCCTGGTTTTTATCTCCCCTATTTATTCCTCAAATCAATGCCATCCATACTTAATTCGATCCAATATTGCCACTACCTTGCCCTGTGAAAGAACTTTGTCCAAAGCTAAGAGTGAATCACCTTGTTTAAAGCGCAAACCCCATTTGCCCAATGGCCCTCCTTGCTGTTCCAAATCAATCATTTAAAAACCCCAACCCATGTTCTTCATAACTAGCCTAATACCTCTTCAAACAAAGCCATATCAGATAGAGAGATCCCTCTCTGATTCTTGGAGGGCTAGATCCAAGACTCGAAGTGGTTTTGATGTTGCCTCTGTGACTGTCTCACAGCCTTGGGAAAATTACAAAGTGCTAACAACACCCACGTGGCTCCACCTCATTAGTACATTCCCAGGTTCCTACCTTCCACAAGGAAGGTCTATCCAATGTCCAATCCAATGGCGGGAATTAATCCTCATCTAACACACGGGATGGAGGAGAATTCGACATTCGAAGTTGAGTGTCCCTTTTTCTTACTGTACGCATGTTCTCCGGAGTCCAAAATTCTCGGACTTTCGAAGACCTAGAATATCTCCACATGGCTCCAGCCTTCGGGCATTTCAACTTACCCTCAACACTTTATTTCAAACTGCCAGAGTCCTAAAGTCCCGGACTTCTGAAGGGTCCCAAAATGTCGTCATGTGGCTCCAGCCTTCGAGCCTTTCAACTTACCCTCGAAACTGTATTCCAAACCTCAGGAGTCCCAAAGTCTCGAACTCACGAAGGGTCTCGAAATCTTGCTATGTGGTGTTGTGCTAGATGTGGAGGAAAGTATCAGTGGGTCCCAAATAATCCTCCCACCAATTGGAGCAAACAGGTGACTGCCAGAGGTGACACACGACAAGGTAGAGATGACACATGGCCCCTACAGTGGGTGTCACGTGTTAATGGGCACATAGGGTCCATGAAACGTACGAATCTAGGTGACATGTGGCACGTCAAATGTGGGTCCACTTTACCCTAGGTGATGTCAGCATGCCACGTCACCTCGGAATGATCGCCTTCCAAGCCCTTCGATCTCGCGGTTAAGGTGTGTCCACATCACCTCTGGATCTACGACCTCCATTACTTCGTAACTTCGGTGTTCGGGGGATCCTTGGTGTGATTTCCTCCTTGCTCCTAGAGTGGTCAGCATCGGGTTGACCATGGTGTAGATTTAATGGTCATGGGAGATCCTAAAACTTCCTCAGATCTATGGCTGTGTCACTTCATGAGTTCTTTATTCAGGGGTTCTACCCACTCAATACTCCTTTTCTCCAAGAGTAGGATTTCGCCGAAGTGATACACGCGAATCCTTCCACTGGTGGATCAGATGATTGGGAGGGTTTCTCCATGGAGTCTCCAATCAATGACTCACAACTCTAGCTCAGGGGCCCCTTGATATCGGTATTAGGCCACTCCTAGAGGGACACCTTTCAACCTAAAACCCATTGGAAATATATGTGGCACATGCCTCAGGTCATCGACATCTCTTTGCTTTTCCATAAATCCGCCACACATGGCATCACCGTCTGTCAACACGTGGACCCCCATGCGCTCCCGATGTGATACATACATCCCCACGAGCGGACAACTTAGAGGGATCACAAAGGATCCAAATATCGATGGTCCACAACACTTCACAACTCCAACATTCGAAGGTTTTGGTGTTATGACGCCTTTTTTCTCCCAAAGCGATCAATGTCGAGCTGACTACGACATATATCCAATTATTGGGATAGTTCCTAGGTTTCCTCAAATCTATGGCCCGCATCACTTTGCGACTTTGGCATTTGGGAGTTTTGGCAGTTGCAAAGTTATAACATCCCAGAGTTCCGAACTCTGAGGGCCCTGAAGCCAATAAGAGCTTAGCTCCTCTCAAAATTAGCAAAGGGTTCCAAGATCTTGGTCATATGGGACTTAATCGCATTCAAGAGGCTACACTCACAGTTCATGTCCAAGAATTGGTTAAGGATGTGGGCATGAGTCCATGGTCTCTTGGTCGATTGGTTTGAAGGATGCATCTTCCATTCACCGACTTAAGTTCTAAGAGAGGCAAAGGTATTATTCGACCTGTGTAGGGACCGTGAATTCTTTCCTAAGTTCATTTGAAGATCCATGTCTATTATTCCTTCTACAACTACGTGGAGGTAACTAAGAAACATTCAAAAATAGGGGTTCATAGAATAACCATAAGAATTTCTATAAATAATCATAAAACGTAAAGTTTAAATCATAGACATTCAAATCATACATTTAAATTCAAGTTGACGAAGTCAATGGAATACTTATCTATTACAGTTGATAGTCGACCAACTAACTATGGGTGTTTTTATTTCCACCCAACCATAGGATCATTGGAATTCATTCTTAGCACTCTGGCCACCCCCGTGCCAAGCCATGATATCACTAGGGAAATTTTTCAGTTTCTCAGACACACTCTCTCTCTCTGTTACAACAACTCTTTCAATTCCTCAAAGATTCTCTCTCTCTCTGTCACAACCTCTGTGAGTTTTATCAGATGATCCCTCAGCATCAAGCTCACAATCTTTTTCTCAGGTCATGTCTTCTACAAATTATCAGAGATCGTTTTTCTTGTTCTATCCAGTAACCAGAACAACTTATCAAGCTTATATTTCTTCTTCTCAGCTGGATAGCCTCACACGTTCTTCATCTTTTCTTTTTCATATCTTGGTCGTGAATTTCCCTCAATGCGTCTCTTTCTTGTCTTCCTTCGTGTGTATTATTTCACACCTTTATCCTCCTCAGGAAGGTTCTGGACCTGTCATGTTCCTTCTGTCAGAAAGAAATTCGGGTCAGTCTGGGTCTACAGTAAAAACTGCCCTCTATGGTACTTTGGGTTGATGGTTTTTTGTCTCCCTAGGTAGACCCTCCATGCTTCCATTTATTGGGGTGGTTGATGGTTCAACCACTATTCCTTTTCTTATTAAGTTATTTCTCCTTGGGATCATAATGAGGCTTATTATTTCAGCAAGGATAAATTTGGGTCATTTTGACATAATGAACCCTCTCCATAGTTTCCCCACTATTTTCATCTAGTGATATCATGGCCAGTACTTCAAGGCTTCACCTCCACAGTCAGTCGTTGGCAATCTACACAATAATACATTTGCATTGTTCCCATGCCATAGTATGGTGGTCATAATTAATGATTAATTACAAGATGGGGGAAACAAGGGTGTTACAACCTGACAAACCAACTGCTGTGATTTTAGTCTCATCACCTGAATCTGACCCCAAGTCTGTTGGTTTTGTTTCTTCTGCAAATTTTTGCCTCCCTTTCTTTTCTTTGAACCACTTTGGTTTCTTCTCTGGGTGCAATTTCCAACAATGTTCATCATCGTGCCCTTCTTTCTTGTAATTCTTGCAAGAGAGATTCTCTTCCTTCACTGTAGTTGAGTTTTCTTTCTTCACATTCCCTTTTCCTTTGCCTTATTTCTTTGAAGATTATTCCCCTGATACACCAACTCCATTTTTCCCCGCTTCAATATACGTTGCTTGAACATAAACCTCATCAATATTAGTAGGTCCAAACATAAATATTGTATTATGATTATGTGCAGGAAAACCTTCTATATAATTCATAAGAGTTTCTTGTGTATGTAATGGAATATTTAACATCAAAGCCATCTTACAAAATTCATCTGTGTATTCTTGCATCGATTGTTATTTTCTTAATTTAAGACTTTTCCATTCAATTAAATCCGTCTCCTTATACCTCGAAGGATATAATTGTTTTCTACATGAAAAATAAAATCTTTCCATGATGGAAATACATTACCAATTTTTCGAGTACCATGTTGTAACTTACTCTGCCACCAGATGAGTGTTGTGCTTGCAAGACAAAATGATGCCAATTTGATCTTGGTTGCCTCATCATTGATTTTTTGCACACTACAATATACCTCCATCTATATGGCCCAGTTATCAAGCTTCTCATCATTTACTTCTCCATTATACATGGGAAACTCAAATTTCACATCAAGTTCAAGTAATGGCATGTCTGGCTTATGTTTATGAGAATGTTTTCTTGCAGAAGTAGGATTTGAACTTGTACTTGAAGAAGAAGATGGAGATGAATGAGGTGAAGCAGGAGGTTTTGGAGGGTCCTCTCCTTCTTCACTTTTTTCTTGCTTTGAATATTCCCCTTGAATGGGTCTCTTCTGTTTCAAGTAATAATCATACAATATTTTTACCATCTCTGACATGGAAAAGACATTTTTTTGAAGCTCTCTTTCGTTTTGAGAAATTCCTTCTTTCGATGTCATCTTCTCACTTTGAGATGTCATCTTTCTTGATCCAATTTTAGGATCTCCTTCTACAATCTCTCCTACACCACGACGTAAATTTTCCTTGGTAATCATGCATACTCAAAATAACCAAATTTCAACCTCCGAAATGATCTTTTAAATGACTTGGTTAAGTATTTTGCATGAGTTGATTTACCAATTAGAAATTAAAAAGAAGAAGAAGGAGTTTTAATGAAAGAATGTTTCAGCCATCATAAAGAATATATGATATAAAATGAGCATTAAGAACAACAAACCATAATTCCAAAACTTATTAACGAAGTTCGACAAAGTTGCCTATGTCTCTGGGCCTATCTTAAGTGGGGGAGGATTTCTTATTAATCTTCAATGATTCAAAAGTACATCGAAATTACATCAATTTGTTTTATGACTGAAAAAAAAATGTTCTTCTCTATCTTAGGAACTCAATGCAACAAACGACATTGAAAAAGGTGGAGTAGAACTCCCAGAAATGACCTCCAAATCTCTGCTACTCTTCTGGCTTCCCTGCATAAAAATGGCTTACTCTCTACAACTTGGCATCATTCTGTTGTTTTGAACTTGCAAAAAGTCTTGGTTTAAATCACATTTGATTTGGGGATCATATCCCAACTTCTCCCCAAGATCTGGCCTCAATTTAGGCTCCAAATCCTCAAAAAATGGTCAAAATCCCATTAAAACGACCCAAAAATCATTAAACAATCCAACTATATAGTTGAAAACCCACATTTGGAAAATATATGGTGTGTGCCCCCTAGTCTTATGGTTTTGGTCGTATGGAAATCCATGTGGTCATGCGCTATGGCCAAATGGCACACACGCCCATGGTTCTCGACCCCGGGTCTTTTACTCTTGGTCACCTGGAAGGCGCCTTGGTCGACGGGTAGCCACTGTCGACCGACGCTAACCCCCAAAACCTCATGCTACACAAATTTATATAGAACCTTTGCCACTTGGATAACCAAGCAACACATCCACCTTGGTGGTTAGGTCATTTCTTTCCTGTGAGACTTGTTGTTCGAACCCTGCGAAGGTGCAATCAACTTTTGACTCAACCCTTTTTGGCCTAACTTAGGGTGCCACGTGGCACCACTGTCTTGGGCCATGTGTCACCTTGACATTGGCTTGTACCAAACCAATCAGTTGTACAATCACCTACTAGTCAGCCTGCATAGTCAACACACTTGCTACATGTCTTTCTCGGAGGAAGCGACCTATCTGCCAGCTCAAGACTGTACTTCCACGTATCTATATGTCACTGTACCATGTGGACCATACTACCACATGTCAGTTCCATACAATTCCACGTGTCAAGTTTTTACCGGTCCAAATCATCCGTAAAAATTCGAAATCTGACTGCCATGTGGCACATCCCGATTCTTTCACGTTTCACGCTGACGTCAGCAGTACGAACTTTGACTGTTGACTGTTGACTTTTTTCTTGTTTGGGAAAAACTTCAGGTCGGTATATCTTTCGCATACAGAGTCCATTTTAAAAGAATAATATACTACTGGAATCGACACGACGAGCACTACACAATGGCATTGGTTTCGTCCAAATTTGAGAAATTTGATTTTTTGGCCTTTTTGGATCCATTTGGATCACTTATTTAGCTACTAGTTTGTTGAAGTGCTTTAGTATAGGCAAGTGATTTGATTGAGAAAAAATACCCTAGATTTTAGTATTAATAATCCTTTTGTTACTTTCCTAGTTTTGCATTTCATTTTAACGATTGCATTAGCCCTTCATCTAGACCATATTTGAAACTTTTTTTGTTTGTATGTTTGTAGAAGTATATCTTTGAAAATTTTGAAAAGGTATCACTTGTTTTTCAAAGAAAAAGAAACTCTCTTCTCTGGTATTTGATGTAGTTGCTTTTTCATTTCATGCAATTTTATTTCTAGCTATAATTAAAATCTTATTATTAAGCAAACATTTATTTGTTATGAACACCACAAGAGCACACATTTCACACCTTAACAAAATACTTGGTTCAAGATGCCAGTTCAACTTTAAAAGAAAAAATCTAATCAACCCAGCTAAAATTCCTCACTTGAGGACCGAAAATAATTTTTTTAGTTAGGATAGAGTTATGGGGATAGGCATCCCAATAATTCTGCACAACTTTATACACTGAGACATAGTTTTTATCATCTATGATACTTTAAAATACTTTAAAATACTTCCTATGATACTTTAAAATACTTTAAAATAATGTTGGGACTGAAGGTTTGATTGAGACTCGTAGCTCTTTCATACTAAATATACCATGAGCATTTGATTTCATCTTGAAGGTAAGGTAATATATTGCATGTATATGTGAAGAGGTAACTTAGTGGCATTTCTCTAGGTTCATACCCAGGTGGCTCTTAGAGATTAGAGGGAACCAAAGACAAATAGTTGTTGTCAAAATAGAGTTTCTCCTAGTGTATTTCACTATAATAATCTCTTTTGTACCTTCTCTCACTCTATTTGTGGACCTCGTCTCCCACCAGTTTGGTTGTTTGGAAAGCCCTTATTTGGCTCCTTACTTATTTCTCATGGTGGATCTAACTGCCATTTGTTGAGATTTGAAAGAGACTTTACTTTATTATTAAATTAGTTTTTAGTATGATAACCTTTAGGTTAGTGGGTCTTTTTCTTTTCTAGGGTGAATTTATACTACCTTGATTCTTTACTTTATTGGAGCACATTGCACCCACTTTGTACCTCTTTTCCAATTTAGTATATGGTTGTGTGAAAGTGATTTGTTAGTTACCCTTATGAATTCTCGTAGAATTAGGGGATTACAACCCATATTGGTATCTTTGGAAATTTTCTTTCTCCTACTTAACATGTGAGAATAAAAAAGAATCAACTACCATCACCTTCGTATTCACCTTCGAGCTTGCTTGAATTGAACTCTTTTCAGTTTAGATCATCCTCGTCTAGGTCTAGTGCATCTCCCCAACCAATAATTTTAGTCAACAATATTACTGGAAATATCCTAAACCCCAACACCATTGTGAGTGTCAAATGTGAATCGCACACCTAACCTCCCATTTATGGCTTATTTAAATCTTCCATATTTAACTATGCTTACCAACACTCCTATTTTCCACAACCCTACTTGGCCCATTATGGATTCCAAGGTACACTAATATATCTTTAAATATGAGGGACATGCTAGAGAAGTCCCATGTAACCACATCATGTCCTTTCACCTATGGTGATTATCCAATAGTATCATTGATGATTCAATTAGGTTATGCTTGTTTTGACACACTCTTAGAGGTGTTGTGGTGAAATGGTATATCAAAGAACCCGTGGCATCACATCCTAATTTTGTGTCCATAGCAACATTGTTCTTAACTTTTTTTCGATTACCCATTAGATATGATGATGGAGCTGAAATCGTTCTTTCGTGTCACCATAACACAAACACTCATATCACTAGCCATATCCATGAGTTGCATTGAAGAAGGATTTTATGAAGATTAAGCTAGATGACTCTCTCTTTCTAGATTGGTTTCTAAAATCTCTTTTTCCTATCATAGATAAGGATGTTTTGTTAACTATGCCTCAAACTAAGGAGGAAGTTATAATGAAATATCAACAATATGACCTTATCGATGCTCAATTAGGTTACTTGTATTCCATTCTACATGATGCCCCTTAATTTGATTCCATTTGACAGGATTAATCAATGGAATCCTATGCCTTAGATGGGTTCATATGTTCAATTGCATCTACTTCTAACCTGTATGGTTATATTCAACACCTATTAGAAATAGTATGTATGAGAAACACTACAATGGGGAACACCCTATGTTTGTTCCACCTTCACATGGGCATCCTCATATGCCCTATTATCTCTATGATCAATATCGTACTTCCTCCCATGCATGATATAGTACTTTATATTCTAGCTAGCATGCGTCACCTCATATACATGGCCCTTCATGTAGTGGCATGTCATGTAGTAGCACTTCTACTTCATATGTGGCTCTCCTAGCCCATAATCTCTATTATTTGTTTCATGTACCCTCTCTAGGACCCTTATGAGCACATGTGCTTATTCCTCAACCCTAAATGAATCAAGTTCCACCTAGTCCTACTACGAATCAAGTTCCACCTAATTAGGTTCTTATTCCCAACCCTCAAAATGCATAACAAAATAATAATAGGGAGAAAAATAAGGGGAAGAACAATGAGAAAAACCAAAACCAAGGGTAAATAAAAAATTACTCAAGGTCAAGCACGAACTCAACCTACACCTACTCATCCTTCCCAACCCATGCTGTTGCAAAATCCCTTTCCCCCACAAGCTTCAGTCACAACATAGTTGACAATAACTCATCAAAATAAACTATCTACATCCAATCCCTCATGGATATCCTTCTTCCCAAAACATTTATATCAACTTTGTGCAATTCAATATTCTAACATAGAGACATCAATATGATATGTGCCTAAACTTACATGCCCTAACAAGGAGAATGATGTTGGAATACTGAGAGG
>SNQJ01S0021040.1:145498-161369 GCA_010110895.2 Picea sitchensis | reverse complement strand
GGGGGGGGGTGAATCAATATTAACACGATTATATTTTTAACCACAATATATTATCTTCAATTTTATGAGTAGTGTTCAACAATTTATCATTAGCATTTGATATATCATCAATAGCATAAATAAATAATGCATAATAAACAATCACATAGACACAATACACCATAATTTACGTGGAAACCCAAATGGGATAAAACCACATAATGATTTCTTATATATCAAAGATTACATTCATTGGAACCAGAAACTTCCCAATTCTCCAGCTACAACTGGAAGGAGGCTCCAACCCCCTATTTACAAGCTCCAACCTGAAGGAAGCTTCAACTCCCTGAATTATCTGGCTCCAACCAAAAGGAGGTTACAACCCCCTGAATTTCAGGCTCCAATCTGAAGGAATCTCCAACTCCTTGATTCTATGGCACCAACCAGAAGGAGGCTACAACCCCCTTTCCTTGCCCCGCCCCGCCACCCTGAAATATAAATGTATACCAAACTATCACTACCACAATCACTTCCATTGTTAACCTATCACTGTCAACATGTCAGTGCCACTGCCTCATCAACTTGTCACTGCCATTGATACTCAACATCAATGAAACAAAATCCATTCACATGGATCACCAAGAACATCTATCAACAAGGAACCCAACATCACTAAGACATGCCTCAAGCATGTACCATAACATTACCAGTATATAACTTCAAAATATGCATATAAACATACCTTTAATCTTGTAGCAACCTTACTGCATCATATCTCAGACCAAGTTGGAACAAGAATCCCCTTTTTTTTTACCTTAGCCTCACTACCTCAGATTTGCCAATAGATCAAGTGCTCACTAGACAGATATTCAATGAACATGTGTGTAAGAATTAGAGACTCTTGATGTGTATTTATACTCTTCCATGTAATTTCTTTTCAACCACTTTACCCTTAATTAATTTCTTGTTACAATTGTTTTACCATTTAACTGTTTTACCCTTTTTCCTAATTTTAGGGTAATAATTGTTTTACCCTTCTTCCTAATTTTAGGATCATAACTGTTTTACYCTTTTTCCCAATTTTAGGGTCATAACTATTTTACCCTTTTTCCTAATTTTAAGGTCATAACTATTTTACCCTTTTTCCTCATTTTAGGGTAATAACTGTTTTACCCATTTTCTTAATTTTAGGGTCAACCTGTACTTTCTTGTTACAACCACGTTTCCCTAAATTAATGACTTTGTAACTGTTTAGGGATTTGAACCATTCTTTAGGGCTTCCAGTATTCATGAGGCCATAACTCCTCAACCGTGAGGAACCACATGGTGTAACACCTATCGTTGGAAACGACATGATGAGAACTATCCATCCATGAGTATGTTACCTTCATTTACATTTTCCTTCACATTCAAATTCCTCAAACAACTTCAGGTTCCATAACCATACCTTCGGGGCTTACATACTTCTTCAAGGGTTGACATCAATGGCAACCAATCTTTTAAAAATACCCCCCTTTGGAATTGAAAGAAACATTGTTGGCATGGAAACACTTATGCTCATGCTTATGCTCCCCCTGTGACCATCGATCCCCTTGTGTCATGCCTATGTTCTTGCTCTCTATTTCCACGTGTGATCATCTCTCTCCCTATCTCATGCCTCTGTTATTTTTCTTTGTTTCTATGCCTTTTTTCTTTTTCTCCCCCTTTGACATCAATGGTAAAGGATAACTCTCCTTGGGGATACTCCCCATGTCTGCAATCCTCTTCTTTTTCTACTGATCTTTCTCTTCATGTAAATCTCTTATGTATATGCAAATCATTCAAAAGATTCTTTACTTGGAATCTTCATGTATTCTTCTTCTCTCCCCCTATCTTTCTGTGCCAATGTTGTGCGGATCACTATGGGGTAGAAAATAATCCAAGTTTCTATCGAATATAATCAAAGATCTCCCTCAGGAGTGGTTTGGTAAAGATATCTGCAATCTGTTCTTTCGTCCCAATGTACTCTATCTTGATGTTCTTCTCTATAACCTGTTCCCATAGAAAGTAAAACTTGATCAGAATGTGTTTATTCTTGGAATGCATCATTGGATTCTTGGAGATATTGATAGTGTTGGTTATGTCACAAAATATTGAAATGGGCTCATCATACTTTACTTGTATATCCTGCAAGGTTTGCTTCATCCATAGAACTTGAGTGAAACATGTTTTTTCTACAATATATTATGCTTCTGCTATGGACAAATATATATATGACCATTTCTTGCTCAACCATGATACTAGAAAATCACCCAAGTAGAAGGCTACTCCTCTAGTACTTCTTCGATCATCAATGTTTCCTGCCCAATCTACGTCTATGTAGGTGACTAGAGATAGTTAATTATGTTTTGGATACCATAATCCAAACTCTTGTGTTCCTTTGAGATACCTGAATATCCTCTTCACTTCCATAACATGTGCTTCCTTTGGTGTTTCTTGAAACCTTGCAACCTGTCCAACTTCCTACATCACATCCAGTCTAGACATTGTCACATAGATTAAGTTGTCAATCATCGATATTTAGAGTCTTTGATATGCATCCTTAGAATCATCATCCTTTCTTAACTTGCAAATGGTATGCATAGGAGTACTTATGGGTTTTCAATCTTCCATTCCAAACATCTTTAGCATTTCTCTAATATAATTGGTCTGGGAGATGAAAATACCTTTATCTCATTGACATATCTATAATCCCAAAAAGAAAGTTAAGTCACCAAGAAAGGAATCAACTTATTATGCATGTCTTTTACAAACTTTTGACTCAACTTGTCATCATCTCTTCCAAAGATAATGTCATCTACATAAAATTCAATTATCAATATACTGTCTTGATCCACTTTTATGTAGAGATTGTTGTTTGCATTGCCCTTCCTAAATCCTTGTTGTTGTAGATACTTGTCCAATCTTGAATACCATGATCTAGGAGCATGCTTGAGTCCATACAATACCTTCTTCAACTTGCAAACATAATCACTACTACATATTGAAAATATTGCGACGACTACTTACGACAAAAGTACTATTTTGTCGCAAACTTCAAGAGAAAAAAGTTTAATTTTTCAATTTTTATCTAAATACACCCATATTTGTCGCTCTATCGATGGAAGCAAACTTTCGTTTGTGTTTTCATCACAAGAGCAATGTTCACATGTTTTCGTCGCAAGAGCGACGATCACTATAACCCTTCCCGTCTTCGACAAAGTGACCTAAATATAACAAATAAACATCTCTCCATTTGATAGGTAATCCTATTTAAACAAATAAACATCTCTCCATAAATTAACAATGGTAATCTTAGTCAATAAATTTTAGAGACTTCCTTTCGAGAATATAACTATAGTGTGAAGAGATTAAGTCTAAAATATTCCCTATTATCATTATATTAGTGGGAATAGGGGCCAACACATAAGTGGCTTGAGCATGGACAGAGTCAGAATTTCGATACTTACCTGACTCGTCTGGATGTCTGGATCTCCTCTCGGCATTCGGTCAACCCTTCGCCTTGTATTCCTGCGATTTCAAATCCACAACATTTCAGTTCATAAAAAATAATTATGAATGCATTTCCAGTTCAGAATATTAGTGGAGGATAATAATGATAGTAAGAATATATATATGAAATTGTTGATAGTAAGAATAAAAACATCGCCAAATAAAAAGTCATGAAACCTGACAACATAATTCACATTTGGAATCTCCTCCTTTTTATGGGACCAACGCTCGATGCATTTCCTGTGAGCATACTGTGTAGCCAAAAAAACACATGTTTTGTATGAACATGTTTATGATAAAATATGACAAAATACTCGACACCCATAAACCTGTCATTCATCAAAGATGACAAAATATAAACCACTTTTATCTATCCCCTAAACCCTGTACCTTCAAGGTGCTAGAACAAGCACAAGGAATCTCCATATTTCCTTTATTAATGAAAGGTAGAGATATTTAAAAAATGAGATGAAATTTGGTGAATAAAAATATTTATAATTTTTTTTTTGCAAATACATAAATTCATTCTTTTGGTAAATCAACTAATTTTTTATTGATATGCAACTTATATGACAATACATTGATCAATTTTTTTTAACCCATAATGTTTTCAATCTGCCTTCTAGGTCACACTAACCATTGCCATTGACCATCTCATACAAAAGGATGTCAATATCAACAAGATAAACATAATCACTGTTCAAATTTCAGGGACTTCCTTTCGAGAATATATCTATAGCGTGAAGAGATTAAGTCTAAATTATTCCCTATTATCATTATATCAGTGGGAACAGGGGCCAAAACATAGGTGGCCTGAGCATGGATAGAGTCATAATTTCAGTACTTACCTGACTCGCTTGGATGTCTGGATCTCCTCTCAGCATTTGGTCAACCCTTCTCGCCTTGTATTCCTACGATTTCAAATCCACAACATTTCAGTTCAGAAAAAATAATTATGAATGCATTTCTAGTTCAGAATATTAGTGGAGGATAATAATGATAGTAAGAATATATATATGAAATTGTTGATAGTAAGAATAAAAACATGGCCAAATAAAAAGTCATGAAACCTGACAACACAATTCACATTTGGAATCTCCTCCTTTTTTATGGGACCAACGCTCGATGCATTTCCTGTGAGCATACTGTGTAGCAAAAAAAACACATGTTTTGTATGAACATGTTTATGATAAAATATGACAAAATACTCGACACCCATAAACTTGTCATTCATCAAAGATGGAAAAATATAAACCACTTTTATCTATCCCCTAAAACTTGTACCTTCAAGGTGTCAGAACAAGCACAAGGAATCTCCATATTTCCTTTATTGGCAGAGATATTTAAAAAATGACATGAAATTTGGTGAATAAAAATATTTATAAATGAGTTTTTGCAAATACATAAATTCATTTCACTTTGAGCGGGACTTTGGAGGGTCCAATTCATGGTCATTTTTGGTGGCAATGGCGGTTTGTTCTCCTTGCTAGTGGTTGCATTGCCACTTTCTCCTATATATTATTTAGTTAGCTACATTTAATATTAAATTGTTGCATTGAATGTAATTAGTTTCATTTCACTTAATCCCATGAAAAACCTAAAATATCTTCTCTACAGGTTGTTCTCTTTCACTCCTAAATATCTTCTCTACATGTTGTTCTTATAGGAGGGATAAAGTATTATGGTCAATGTTCGTCACAAGAGAGACAACTATAGTTTGTCCATTGTAAGAGTGACGACTCACCTAACCTTAAAATTGACTGTTAAAATGACCAAAAATGACCTAAAATTAATAGGTGGAAAACAAAATATTTTTAGGTCAATATTGTCGCAATTGTGATGATAGTGACCTAAAATTGGACTGTAAATATTTGACGATTTAAATATGTTGCAACAAACTTGCTATAACAACGACAGTTTCGAAAGGGTATTTTTGTGCGGAAAAATGTCATAGAATGTTGTTAGAGGTGGGGGAAAAAGTAAAGCGGGTGAAAAGGGTGATGGTAGATGTTATTGCCCTTGTAAATAATGTTGCCTCAGACGTCCCGTAAGCATTTTAATAGAAACAACTACAAAACATTGTAGGAAATATGGTCACATTGATGGCAGATCGAATGAATATTGTCCCGTGGTATTTAGCTATATATTCATTATATTTTTTTATTTTGTCAATTTTATATAAAATTATGTATATATATTGTTTGAATGTTTGTTATAGTATACACTAATTTTGCATGATTGTTTGTAATTATAAAGTTAGAGTTTCCCTCTAACTTTCCACAGAATACTGCTCCAAGTATTAGTAGAAATGATGTTATACAAGTTGAAGAACATCATCATGACCAAGCAAATGAGGATCTCAGGGAAGAAAATGATGGGACAAATGAAGTTAATGATCCCATGGAAGAAGATGATGGGACAAATCAAATGATCCAAGATTTGTTTTCTCATCCAGATGAGGATGGGAAAAATGCTGGTATTTATGATGAAACTCTATTAGAAAAGGTAAATAAACGAATTTATGAAGGATCAAGAGCAAATCTTCTCCCCACTACATTGTTGCTGGTGAACTTAAAGGTTATGAATAATTTTCCGAACACTTGTATGACACATATACTAAGGTATGTAATATGTTTCATCTCATACTATACATAAATGTTGATTTTTTTATATTTGTTTTTAGTGTTAATTAATGTGTAAAATAAGAATGCAATTTTTATGATTAATATTCTTACATTAACTAGTTGTTTGTTATGTTGTATTTTGTTAGGTGAATTTTTGTTACCATCATCAAATATTTTAACTCACACATATCGAGGTTTGCATGCCATTATGAAAGACATTGGAATGAATTATCAAACTATAGATGCATGTCCTCATGACCATATTATATATTATGGACAACATGCTTCAAAAACCAAATGTTCACAATGTCTTATCAGTAGATATCAAACCGATCAAGTAACAAAAAGGGTGCCTCTAAAGGTTCTTCGTCATATTCCCATAATTACATGTTTGCAACGATTGTTTAGGTGTGAAAGCATAGCACAGTTTATGGATTACCATGCATGTAACAAAAGTGCAGATGGTGTTCTTCGAATGCCCGTCGATGGTTCTGCATTTAGGGAAATTGAGGAAAAATGGGAAGATTTCAAAGATGAACCTCGTAATGTTAGGCTTTCATTGACAGCTAATAGTGTAATCCATTCAGAGAGCTTAGGTCTATTTACTCAGTGTGGCCTATTTTTGTTATCAACAATAACATTCCTCCTTGGATGTCAATAAAGAGGGAGCACATAATGTTGACAATGATTGTTCCAGGTATTTGTTTACAATAATTTTTTGAATTTATCATTTTCATTTGTTTCAATTTTTGCATAATATCTTTTGTTTATTTATTTAATTATATATATTACATTATATCAATCCTTTAGTAATTATGTGTAATTTCAAACAAATATTAGGTAAGTACCGGGTTAAATATATGAATGTATATATCGAGCCTCTTATCGACAAGCTACTAAAGTTATGGGCTGGCATCACAATGTATGACATATGTAAACCAATCAAGGAGAAGAAATTTAAATTCCGTGGAATACTTTTATGGACAATTCATGATGCCCCTGGACTAACACATTTTTGTGGTATGTATAAACATTCTAATATTGCTCTTTAATACTATATAATATTCTAATGTTAACATGGTGCATGTTTACTTTTTAAATAATCTCATAGCATAATTGACATTAATCCATTTGTTGCAGGTCTTCAAACAAAGGGTAAAATTGCATGTCTAGTTTGTGGCCCTAAGATGAAGTATCATCATTCAAAAATTTTAGGAAAGATGGTGTTTGATGAGTATAGGCACCTTCTTCCTAAGAACCATAGGTATCGTACTACTGACAAACATCTTTTCAATGGGAAAGAAGATACTGGTTTAAAACCATGAAGAATGACACCTCACCTATGGAGGTTGGAATATAATAGAAATTGTCAAGGTACTCAATTTCATAATGTATCGTAGCTCATGTAATGTTTTGAATGTTTATTTTAATCATTGAATTTATTTTACCGTATTTGATAATTATTTTTGTGATTTATTTTATGCTTCATGAAGGCAGTTTGTGGTCCAAAGATGAAGTATCATCATTCAAAAATTTAGGAAAGATGGTGTTTGATGAGTATAGGCACCTTCTTCCAAGGAACCATAGGTATCGCATTCACCGGACAAACATCTTTCAATGGGAGCAAGATAATGGGTTTAAAACCATGAAGAATGACACCTCACCCATGGAGGTTGGAATATAATAGAAATCGTCTAGGTAATCAATTTCATAATGTATCTTAGTTCATGTAATGTTTTGAATGTTTATTTTAATCATTGAATTTATTTTACCTATTTTGATAATTACTTTTTGTGATTTCTTTTATGCTCAAGGTCGCATTCATCATGAAGGTATTAATAATGGCCTTAATGAGGAATGAAATCTTATCCCTCGCAATTCATGAGGTTTCTCTTATCATGAGGAGCCAAAAATAGCTCATTTGTTTTGATACAATGCATATCGGAAGAATGTGACAGAAACGCTATGGCTTAATCATAGATGGTAGGAGGGGACAAAGAAAAAATTGTCAAAATTTGTAAATCGACATTCAGAAGCCAATCATGCAATGCAAAGTGCGATCCAATATTCAAATAGATCATATGGAGTACTAGACTGAAATAACCTCCATGGTTATTGCCACTGTATAAACTAAATGATGAGGCTCATTCAAAGAATTCACTCAAGTAGTTTGCTTCAAACATAAAAATATCTTAACAAAGAAAGACAAATTTGGTGGGGTAAAAAACACATGATTAGCATACCTTCATTAAAGTAATAATTTTGGTATACACATATTTATATATACTGGTCTTTATAGATCTCTTTTATTTTATTTCTTTTATTTCTTTTGTTTTTTTTTTTTTTTTTTTTTTTTTTTTTTTTTTTTTTTTTGTTGTTACAGTATGTTCTAGGGCTATCTCTCCCAAATGACTTGACAACAACGGCCAACAAGTTATATGATCTTGGAAAAATACTGATCAGGTAAGACGTGAAGCCAGATTTATATGCAAAATGTTCTTCAAAATTATTATATTAAAATTTAATGACATGTGTTTTACTTGTAATGTAATGTAATATATTATATATGTTATGTTGAAACACGTTATTTTCTTATGTCACCATCTCATGTAGATGGTTGTCATTGAAAGAAATCCATGAAGATGATATGAAGTATTGGAAGAGAGAAATCTCTCAGCTAATGTGTGAAATGAAAAAGTATACCTCCTACATTTTTCAATACACAAGAAACTACCCTCCTCATACACCAAGTTGAGGAGATTGAAATTTGTGGACCTGTTCACACAAGGTCAATGTGGATGGTGGAGAGGCACTTGAAATAATTGAAGGCGTTGGTTAGACAAAGAGCACGTCCTGAGGGTTCTATGGTGGAGGGATATACGGTATATCAATCCATGGTGTATATTAGTCAATATCTTCCTAAATTAATAGCGCCAACTATGCATGCAGTGGATCGCATTTGGGATGTGAACTCCATCAAAAACTTTGAAGATCAGGAGCATCTATTAGGGAAAGGTAGAATGAAAAAAATGAGAGGTAATATATTAATATTTGTGAAAATTTATATTATTAATACATATAAAGTTTCATTTTTGTGTATATATGATCATACTCATTAATATATTAATATAATTTATTTCATAAATGATAAATATTTATAATTACCTGCATATTGTACGTTATAACTAATATTTAATATTGGTTAATTGTGTTTTTTTGATTCAGTTGCTCTAGAGTGGGATGCACTGCATTTATACATTGCAAACAATCTTGACTGGATGAATGTATGGATTGAAAAATGTAAACAACATAATGGAGGTAGGTTATCATGGCAACGACTGTCTGAGTTGGTTAGAGAAGCACGTCGTAATGGAGATGCCAATGTTACACATAGGGAAATTGATCTAGCATATGGTTTGAAAGATGGGCAGGTAAGCAATTTCACCCATTTTATTTAGTTATTTTATATTATACTAATGTGAATACATATGCACTGTATTTTTTAGATACTTTCGAAGTTATATAAATATATGTTAATTTATTAATTGACAATGCATCTTTTACATATCTAACATATTGCAGTTGAAACACCACAAGTCTATGTGGTGCAATGGTTGTAAATTTCACATCAAACAATTGGATGAAACAAAGAAAACTTATGATAGTGGGATAACTGCATTATTCCAGGTTACTAATGTTTCCTCTAGTAGTGACAGACATCCCCAATAATATGAAAATAGATACTATGGGTATTTAAACGATATACTTGAGTGTGACTTTAATTCCTTCAAATTAGTTCTGTTCAATGTCAAATGGTATAGGTTACGAATGCATGAACGTGATGAGGAAAGAACTGCTATTCAACATGCCAATAGATTTCCAATGATTAAAACAATGATGTTTGAAAGAGGACATGATCACTATGTTTTTCCAAGACAATGTAAATAGGTCTTTTACTCAAATGTTCCAGGTGAAAGGGATTGGTCATTTGTTGTTAGATATGATCCAAGATGAAGGCCAATTAAGTATACTCATTTATAGGAAGAAGATGATATTGAAGATCAAGAAGATGATTCGAAAGAATATCAGATAGAGCTGGAAGATTATGGAGGGTCGATAGATGAAGAAGACGAAGAAGATCATGATCTAGGTGTAGGAGACAATATTGCAATTCTTGATGATGATGTCGATGAAAATATGCTTGAAAATGACATTGATGACGATGATGATATCATCAATCCTTTCAACATCATTTCAGAACCAGATGATAATATAGATGTCGAGTTAGATGAAGAATATCAAGATAGCGAATAAGGATGATTACACAGATGTTGAGGTTGGATTAGGTACGTGACTATATAATATTTTAATTTGTATGAATTATTCTCTTAAAATAATTTACTTTTAATGTCATGGGTTAATTACATGTTTTTAAGTTTTATGCGACATTTTTATATCCTAGGTTACATGTTGTTTAATTATTATTTGAAACCTGAAAATAGTTGTCAATATAGTAAAGTACATGGTAGACTAAAAATATCATTTAGAATCACATAATTTCATGTACCTTCATTAATTTTTGTTTTTGTAGTTTCTATACATGAATCTTAATAGGACATTGCTTTCGATTATTTTATATTTTATAGATTGGGTTTTGGGGATCAATTGAGAGTGATGTGAGGGGGAGGGGAGGGGCCATGTCAGCTTCCACCTTCACGTGGTTGGCCTTGTTCAGTAGAAGATAAATTATTATTGAAACCAAGAGAATCTCTTTCATTTTTTATACCATCATGATCGTATAATATTTCATCAAAATTGTTACCTATTTGAATCTTCTTAAAATTGAGATTCGTTACCTAGTCATTGAAAAAAGACTAAAGACATATGTAGCGGATATTAATTTGGTCTTTCTATGGGACATTTTATGCCATTAGTATGTAATTTTGTACAAAAATAATGGATCTTGGGGAATACACCATGGTCAAGGAACGAGGAACAAGGAACGAGGAATAAGGAACAAGGAACAAGGAACGATGAAGGAGGAACAAAAAATGCACGAGGACTAGACACCAACAACAGGGACCTGCGAATGGGGCCAACGTTGAATTTTTTTCAAACAGTTTCCGTATGCACTAAAATTTTTCATGGATAGACTATTGACACGCCTTAACGATATGGGAGGGTTTCTAGACTCAAATTTGAGTGACACACCCACTTTCTTCCATCATCAATTCATCATGGAAACCATCAACCCTAATTTTCATATGTTCTAGTAGATATGTCAATGATTCCAAGTTTCATATTTGTATTTGACTGAAGGTCCAACTAGCTTGAAAATTATCAAATTGAGATTTTAAGTTGATAAACCAAATATGAAATGAATCCAAGAATCATTTGATATCGTCGCAAGACAGACGAATGTAAATAATTTTATGGCAAATTTGCTATACTATCGACGAAAAAAGTTCATCGGTAATTTTATGCCATTAGTATGTAATTTTGTATAAAGTTAATGTATCTTGGGGACTACACATGGTCAAGGAACTAGGAATGAGGAATGATGAATGAGGAACGAAAATTGCATGAGGACTAGACACCTACAACAGGGACCTACGAAATGGGCCAATGTTGAAAGTTTTTCAAACAGTTTCTGTATGCACTTAAATTTGTCATGGATAGACTATTGGCATGCCTTAATGATATGGGAGGGTTTCTGGACTCAAATTTGAGTGGCACACCCACTTTCTTCCATTATCAATTCATCATGGAAACCATAAACCCTGATTTTCATATGTTCTAATAGATATGTTAATGATTCCAAGTTTCATATTTGTAATTGACTGAAGGTCCATCTAGATTGAAAAGTATCAAATTGATATTTCAAGTTGATAAACCAAATATGAAATGAATCCAAGCATCATTTGATATCGTCGCAAGAGAGACGAATGTAAATAATGTTGTGGCGAATTTGTTATACTATCGACGAAAAAAGTTCGTCGATAATTTTATACCATTAGTATGTAATTTTGTACAAAAAAATGGATCTTGGGGACTACACCATGGTCAAGGAATGAGGAATGAGGAACGAAAATTGCACGAGGACTAGACACCAACAACAGGGACCTGCGAATGGGGCCAACGTTGAATTTTTTTCAAACAGTTTATGTATGCACTGAAATTGGTCATGGATATACCATCGGCATGCCTTAACGATATGGGAGGGTTTCTGGACTCAAATTTGAGTGACACACCCACTTTCTTCCATCATCAATTCATCATGGAAACCATAAACCCTAATTTTCATATGTTCTAGTAGATATGTTAATGATTCCAAGTTTCATATTTGTATTTGACTGAAGGTCCAGCTAGCTTGCAAAGTATCAAATTGATATTTCAAGTTGATAAACCAAATATGAAATGAATCCAAGCATCATTTGATATTGTCGCAAGAGAGACAAATGTAAATAATGTTGCGACGAATTTGCTATACTATCGACGAAAAAAGTTCGTCGATAATTTTATGCCATTATTATGTAATTTTGTACAAAAATAATGGATCTTTGGGACTACACCATGGTCAAGGAATGAGGAACGAGGAACGAAAATTGCACGAGGAATAGATACCGACAACAGGGACCTACGAATGGGGCCAATGTTGAAATTTTTTCAAACAGTTTCTGTATGCACTGAAATTTTTCATGGATAGACTATTGGAATGCCTTAATGATATGGGAGGGTTTCTGGACTCAAATTTGAGTGACACACCCACTTTATTCCATCATCAATTCATCATGGAAACCATAAACCCTATTTTTCATATGTTCTAGTAGATATGTTAATTATTGCAAGTTTCATATTTGTATTTCACTGAAGGTCCAACTAGCTTGCAAAGTATCAAATTGATAAACAAAATATGAAATGAATCTAATCATCATTTGATATCATTGCAAGAGAGATGAATTTAAATAATCTTGTGATGAATTTGCTATACTATCGATGAAAAAAGTTTGTCGATAATTTTATGCCATTAGTATGTAATTTTGTACAAAAATAATGGATCTTGGGGACTACACCATGGTCAAGGAACAAGGAATGAGGAACACAAATTGCATGAGGACTAGAGATGTATATTACCTTACCTCAAAATTAATGTTTACAAACATGTATATTACCTTGCCCATCAAGTTGGTGAAGAATGACAATATACTTTGGAAAACCACTGAACATATGCTTCTATCAACTGACTTCTTTGAAATCATTGAGATAATGGCACATGGGACTTTTGGCAGGCATTTGTTGTCTCAAAACATGTGACATCACCATATTCCCCTTACAATGATATAGAGGAACTCCAAATACAATACATTATGTGGTTCTTTCTGATGGACGTGGTTGTTAATTTCCGTACAAATATAACATTGCTAAATCCTTATTTTTTTATAATTAGATCACCAGACAAGATGTAAGCAACCAACAATTTTTTTCTTTKCCAAGATATAATAAATATGTACAATAGATCCATGAGTTCAAGAAGATGTTTCTTATCAACAAGCCTGAGGAAAATATAATATTTTCTATCCAGTTTAAAATTTTGAGGCATATCCACACCAATTTTTTTCCATGAAAAAAACATTATATTCAATATTTCAAAACTAAAATCAGAATATACATCATGTCCTAACTATATTTCTAGATCCATACTTCTCATATTTCTTCCAACCAAAAAGAGGCAAAACTCAGAGAAAAGTTTCCTCATAGCAGATCTTCTCTGAAATATTACAGTCATCTGGAGGCTCTAGGGCCCTCCAATCTGTGCTTAAAAGAAATTGCATATTTTATTCACCTTTGAGGAGACTCAACCCTCTACTTATTATTTACCTCAATATGAATCAAACATTTTGTAAAATAATACTGCAATGTATAATTATTTTAGTGGTGGGCCCCACTGCCACATGACATTTAATCATTAGTCCACATCATATCCAACTATCATAGACTTGTACCTTTGTGGACTTGATGCATCCTACCATGGAGAAACATGAGAGTGGATGTGGTTGTATTAATGTGGCCACTTGGTGTTCTCTCAATCTTATTTTCTTTAATCCCCTTGTACGCACATGATTATTCCATGTGTCATTATATTGGGATTTTGAGATCTTGGACTCTCTCTCATAAGAACTCATTGTATCCTTAAATTCTCTTGGTTTCCCTATTCCTCATGCACACAAAACTCTGATGCAATATGCTTCTAGCAAGTTTCAAGTGTTTAACGAACTTAATCCATGGAACCCCAGGCCCACCAAGGCATCCAAACCTAAAATATTATGCATTAGGCTTAAGTCTAGGTGCCATGTTTCTAAGAAAGTTCTTGCATTGGAGATATTTTAAATGACAAATCTGCTCAATTCCTATGGATCTGAAGTATTATTAGAGCCTAGTGAAATCTTGTCTGAGTCCAATTCTCCAAAATACTTGGAATTCAATGGTAGGTCTGTAGCTAGAACTCTAGGCTTCATGAATACCAATAGGCCTTAGTAATATAAAAGGGCCTTAGAGTTGTAGCTCGTATGCAGTCGACTTCTTTCCAACCAATAGGTACATACTTTAGACAAGTAGCTAGCTCGTACATGACCAACTAACATCCATCCAATAGGAACAAACCTCAGACAATTAGCTAGCTCATACACTTGCTAGGCTTATTGATGATGATAGGTTAGGTCATCCATATTCAATATCATCCTCGTAGATGTTAGATGGGTTTGACATGGGCATGAATACTTTAAGAGTGCATACCCATACTGTCATTTCACTCTCAACAAAAATATTATGGGATGATGCTTTTACCGTCCAACAAATATCCATTTAATTTAGAAGGAACAATAGAGAGCTTAAACTTTTAATGAACATAAACCTTAACAAAATCAAGGTTTAATGGACCCCATCATTCTCATGCAATATTATAGAAGAACAACCTTTGGATCTACAAATTTTTCAATAGTTAGTGCCTAAAAAACAAAGGTGCATATCTAGATGCTAACATGGCCTTTACTTTCATGGCTTAAATGATGTAACCCAACATTTAAATCAGAATATAGGTCCCAACTATTATGGTCAAACCAATCAAGTTAGCTTGTTCTATTGGATATAATAATGTAGATAAACACAATTCTCTCATAGGATCCATGGCCTGAAGTAATGATAGATATGTTCTAAATAACACAAAAATGCATAAGCACACCATAATCATGATAAAGGAAATGGAAGAAATACGAGCTAAGGGATTTTACTTTGGGTGTAATAAAAAATGGTATTGGTGGAAAAAATGTTCCAAAACAAATACTATTCACCTCAAGAATAATGAAAAGGATGAAGAGGAACCTCAATAGGATTTGTGAGAATAGTTTAAGTGCTCATTAAATAATGAAGAAAAATTTGTTATAGTTGTATTGGTCAATGTAAGAATACAAAAAAATGGTTTGTCCCACAGTCTATGATTCATAGTTTGTTAAAAACATTGATGCTTGTCTACCAAAAATGCAATTCTATCTTTTGTAGAGGATTGTGAACTTTTACTAGTACAAAGCCTATAGATGGCACTTAATACTAGATAGACTTTGTAGTACACGAAGACCTGAAATTAATGAAAAACATGCATATTGTGAGCTTCCTCTTTCTCCATTGGATAGGGATAAGAGTCTCGGGCCTCCCCAACCATGTCCAAATCTAGAGGAATTTGA
>SNQJ01S0021040.1:100524-138589 GCA_010110895.2 Picea sitchensis | reverse complement strand
AAGATAATGCTTGTCAAGAAAAATATTGTTTGAACTAACAAGAAACTTGACAATTATAGAATTGATTTCAGTTTTTGTTGATTACACCATGTAAACCAATTTCCCTTAGTATATATCTAGAAGGAAAATCCATGGGTTAAGTAAGAGTTATTGTCCAAATACTCAAAATAACACGCTCAATCAATATACACAGTGTACGCCAAATGTGAGTGTGGAGCACAACTTCCTTATAGTTAGGAAAAAAATCCTCCAAATAACCCAAGTACATCCATATATCCAAATCATATGTTCAAATGTTTCACATATGCTTTCAATCCAATTACATATACATTCAACCCCATATATACCCCCCATTGGGTCATAACATAAGTACCCCCATTCGAAAAACTATCCTAAAAGCTTTGTGGCTAAATCTTTTGCATGTGATGAAATCAAATAATCGAGTTACTTATATTTATGCTCTCATGCAATATGATTATTCATCCATCCATATTTAGTTCTTTTCAGTGTCATTCTTTGATAGCTTCCTTTCCTTTGATTCCTTAAATATTTGATAATATCTTGTCGCATAATTGTTCCTTGATGACCTATTCCATTAATATCCTTGACTTTACCATCTTCTTCCTTGGTAATATTGATGTGGCACCAAATCTCATGGACTAAAAGAGTAAAATCTCTCTTTAACTCTTCTATCAAAAATAATTTTCATCTTATTTTGATATTCTTGGAATCTCTCATTCACTTGTTCTTGGGTTTGTTGCACCTTAATTATCTGATAAAATATTCTAATAAGATCATTAATCTCTTCATTTGCATCCTGTACTAATATTAATATTAAAATGGTAATATTAAATCAAATAAATTTTTAGATTTTTTTTATTTTTTTTTAAATAAATATTGTTCATCGCACTTGTGACGACAACTTAAATAGTTGCGACAGTTTTGAAATATAAACAACAAAAGTTGTCGTCACAAGTGCGACGACAACTTAAATAGTTGTGACAGTTTTGTTATGTAAACAACAAAAAGTTGTCGTCGCACTTGCGACGACACCTTAAATAGCTGCGACAATTTTTCTATGTAATCAACAAAAGTTGTCGTCGCAATTGAGACGAAATGTTGGTTTCACATTTTTTTCCTAAATTGTTGTATTGGTGACGATATTTATTTTTTGTCGCAATTGTGATAAGTTCCCTAGGGGCGTCACTCTTGCGATGTTCATTCAATTTCGTCGCAATTTCCACGTGACACAAAATGACGTTTCAGAGAGTCTAGATTCGTCACAAATTCCATGACATAACGTCACAAGAGCGTCGAAATAGCCGTCGCAAAATGACCCAAATTTGCTAGTGAATCTTCCTTTTCTGATAATAAAAATCCTTCTAGTTGTTCGATGTAGACTTCCTCTTCTAATTCTCCATTAAGAAGGGTTGATTTTACATCAATCTAATACACCTTGATTCTTTTGGAACATGCATAAGCTAAGATCAATTTGATTTCTTCCACCCTGGAAACTAGAGAAAAGGTTTATTCAAAATATATACCTTCAACTTGAGCATATCCTTTACATACTAAACTTGCTTTTTTTTTGGTTACATGTCCATCCTCATTCAATTTGTTTATGAATACCCAGTTTGTACTAATCAAGTTCTTGTTCTTCAACCTTGGGACCAATTCCCATGCATCATTATTCTCTATCTAATCTAATTCTTCTTCCATAGCTTTGATCCAATGTTCATCATTGTTAGCTTCTTCAAAACTGCTTGGTTCAACTGTGGATAACAGTGCTAGGTGCCTTTGTTTTTGTGAATGTATTCTTCTTCGGGTTTCAACTCCTACATATTTTTTCCCAATAATCTATTCTAGTGGACAATTTTTCTCCACTCGTCAGCTAAGAGTCTTTGGAGGTATCTAAAGATATTTTTTTTATTCTTACTCTTTCTATGCTTTTGGTTTCTCTTCTTCTTGTTCTGCTTCTTCTTCTACTTCTTCTTCTTTCAAATCTTCTCTGTCATTTTTCTCCTCTAGATCCTTTCTTCCTTCTTTGATATTTCTTCCATTTGTTTCATTGATCATTACATTGATTCTTTCCACTATTATGTTGAATCTTATATTGAAGCATTTATATGCTTTGCTTTTGCTTGAGTACCCAACCAGTATGTCGTTATCAACTCGGGAGTCAAATTTTCCAATCCTTCCATCTTTTGTTTTGATATAGCATTTGCTTCCAAACACTCTGAAATAATTCACATTTTCTGGTGTTACTTTCCATAACTTGTAGGGAGTCTTATCACTATTACTTTGTACCATTCCTCTATTTAGGATATGAACTACTGTATGTACTGCTTATGCCCAAAATATGTCACCCAACTTGGAATCTTTCAACATGGTTCTGTCCATTTCTTGTATTGTTTTATTCTTCCTTTCGACGACTCCATTTTGTTGAGGTGTCTTGGTTGTTGAGAACTATATTTTGATTCCATGTTCGCCACACAAATCCATGAATTCCTTTGATGTAAATTCTCCTCCATTGTTTGATCTCAAGCACTTGATTTTCAAATCTGTCTCAATTTCAACAATCTCATTGTATATATTGAAGTGTTTGAATGCCTCTAACGTATTCTTTAGAAAGTAAATTGCAGTCATTCTTGTGTAGTCCTCAACCAGTAGCATAAAGTAATGTTCTACATTCAATCCCTTCATTCTTGTTGGTCCACATAGGTCAATATGTACGATCTCAAATGGTTTTTTCGTGGAGTACTCTTTTGATTTGAACTTGGTCCTCATCTATTTTCCCTATAGACAATTCTTACATAAAGTATTTGTTGGATTTGAAATCTCATGCATTTCTCTTACTGCTTCCTTTTTGTTGATTTTGAAAAGAATATCAAATTTCATGTGACGCATTCCTTTAATCCAGAGCCAACTTTCATTTTCCTTTCCTAAGCAACATCTTTCCTTTCCAATTTCATTCAGTACATATATGTTGTTTCAGGTTCTTATAGTTGTAGCCACCAACTTTTCTAATCCTTCTTTCCTTATCTCACTTGATTGTGCCTCTTCCTATAATAATGGTTGAGTTTTCATTGTTGAACGAAACTAATCCATATCCTTCCTTCTTCAGAGTTAGAAACCTATTCTTGTCACCTGTCATATGCTTTGAACAACCACTGTCAACATATCACCCATATTTCTTGTGTTGAGCTTGTAGAGCAAGCAAGCATTCTTCAGTGTTGAATTGATCCTTCTTCCTTCTTCATATCCTTTGTGGTTCATGTTTATGACTTTTTATATTCTTCTTTGGTTCTCTTGGAGGAACAATTAATCTACAATCTTTGGCCATGTGTCCAAAATTGTTGCATTTGTAGCCTCTACTTCATTACTCAATGATCCAAAACCGTTGTAGTTTTTGTTCTGTATTTCACGAGGCCTTCTTGGATAACTATTATTTGAATAGCCTTCATAGTTTCTTTTGTTGTTGGCACAGGTTCTATAGTTTATAGCTTTATGCCAAAAATTGTTACATGAATAACATAAACCAAGAAAAAAAGTTTGGTACCTGAGGGTGGAAGATCTTCTGAATGTTGTTGTTGTTGTTCTTCTTCTTCTTCTTGAGATATTTCTATTAACAATTGTTGTTGATTTTGAATTCTGAATCTTCTAGGTGGTTCAGTTTCTCTATGATATTCTTCTTGGATGTTCTTTCCTTCTTCCTTTTTAGGAGAACATTTGACGATTTCTACATAGCTTCTTTTTTTGGGTTCCTGTTTTGTTGTCTTGGAAATCAAACCTTTCTCAGTCTACATCTGGTTGTATCCTATCCCATACCTATCTTAGTATGTCATTTGACTGTTGATGATCTCATCCAATATTTTGGTGCTATCCTGCTGCATATATTTCTTTTGAAGATATTTTCTTAGAGTGACTATTTGTAACACCCCCAACCATCAACACCACTGACAGGAAACACTACCCAAATACCTTGTCTTCTACAAACTACCTCTGATACCAAAATGTAACATCCTCGACCATCAACACCATTGTCGGGAAAAGCCACTATTCTCTCTCTCTCTCTCTCTCTCTCTCTCTCTCACACACACACACACACACACACACACACACACATATAACATGCATTTTTAATGAATTTAAAAACAAATAACACATAATTACTTCTACCATACAGACTCAAATTGAATTGGTAGTAATTCCTACATGCAACAGAACACATGATAACATTTAAAGAATCAAAGACATGCATAACATACATAATTAAGCATGGACATGGTACTTATCTTTTAACTGGAGTAAAACCACCAACTGCGTGCAGACCTTCCACAAACCTCCCATCCTTAGACAACACTTCTCATCACCCTCAGCCAAGGGTCAACCCCGAGCTAGGACTAAACTCCACCGGAGAGGGATTCCTAAGCTAGGCAAGGTCAATAGGAAAGTCACATAGTTTAAGAGGAAGGATTCTCTCCCAGGAGCCACTTACACCCACTTCTCATAGACTCTCATTCCCCACATGCTTGTCCAACCCCAGGAGTATACACCTTCATTGTCACATAGTCCATCGGTTGCTCCACCTCCCTTGCCTTGGGATTCAGCAACAGGCCATACCAGAATTATTAGAGCTCTGTAGTAGCTACAAGACTCCCTCCAGGAGAAATCACTTCCTCAACACAATCTCTCACCTGGAAAGAGTTTCCCATAGTCCTGACAACCTGATTCTTCAATCCACAACAACCTCCCTCACCTCGAGAGAGAGTTTCTCACATGCCTGACAACCTGCTTCTTCAACCACGATAGCTAAATCGGGTAAGGCAAGGGATGACTGAATAAATTACAGAGGTGAAAAATGGTCACAGGTTCAATGATGGTGGAATTGGTTGGTTTCTTTCTTTCTCAGTGTGTGAGCGACCTCATGAGGAGAGATGGGGCAGACGGGTCTAGCATAGCCAAAAATGATGAAAACGTGAGAGAAGAAAACTCCCTACGAGAATCCCCCCCCCTCTCCTGCGTGAGTGAGTGTGTGCATTCCCTTCATGAGTGTGTGTGCCTAAGCCGACACCTGTCACTCATGAGGTACATTCCTTCCCTTTGGAATTCACCTTTCCTTCCCCCTAGGAACTGAGGATAAAAAACATATCCTTTTAAACAACCTTTTGGAATAATAATAAATTATTATTCTCTTGGACTTAAGATCTTAGGATTATCCCCTCTTTCCAACCTCTCATCCCCCTCTCCCTTACCTAGCCTGGTGGAGCTTAGACCCCCATTCTATTTTATCATGGTTGGTCCACACGCAACGATGTTTTTATATTAAGAATATGAATATTTACGTGTACAAAACAAGCTCCTGGACTTTTAACACCTACGCTCTTCGACCTACTAACACATAAGCTTACCAGCTTATAATTTCTTGGCTCACCAGCCTACAAAACATGTTATGGTTCATAAATACTATTGGGGCTCGTCCTTGGGGATATTACAATCCCCTCCCCTTATTTTTTCATTGTCCTCGGTGCAACTTATTTACACAACATCAACAAGATTTTCAAAATCTTCAAAAAGATGCGAGTATTCTTCCTGCATAGCATCTTCATGCTCCCATGTCGCGTCCTCACGACTGTACGATGTCCACTGGACCTTTACAAGCCCTATGGATCGATTTCAGAGCTGTTTTCTCTTTTGGTCCAATATGCGCACCGGATACACTTGCAAGACGCCTTCTTTCTTCACCTGAATCACATTCCAATCAATAACATGATTAGCATCAGGTATATATTTCTTAATCAATGATACATGAAACACATTATGTACATTCATGGATGAAGACAATGAAAGCATATATGCAACTGGTCCAATCCTTTCTAGGATTTCAAATGGCACACAATATCTGGCTGCCAACTTGGAATAGTTTCCCAACTTCAGGGAACTTATGTTGGCTTTCACTTTCAAGAAAACATGATCACCCACTTTAAACTCCCCATGGGTTTTGTTCTTATCTGCAAACGTTTTTTCCTGTCTTGGGAAGTCTTCAAATTCTTCTTAATATTCATTATTTTCTCTTCCATTTCCTTGAGCAACTCTGGCCCAACCACTGCCCTATCAGTTGGGTTGTCCCAACTTATTGGCATGTTGCACTTTCTTCCATAAAGTGATTCAAACGGGCTCGTCTTCATTTATGCTTGATACCCATTGTTGTAGGCAAATTCTACCAAGTGTAGGTAGTCTTCCCATTTAGATGGTTTTTCCATCACATACATCCTTAACATATCTTCTATCACTTGGTTCACCCTTTCTGTTTTCCCATCAGACTCTGGATGATAAGCAGTGTTGAAGTTCAGATTCATTCTGAACCCTTTGAATAACCCCTTCCATAACTTTGAGGTAAATTTTAGGTCTCTGTCAGACACAATTGTCTTGGGTATGCCATGCAATCATGCTACTTCTCTCATATAGATATCGACAACACTAGCTGCCTTGTGAGTAGTCTTCAAACCTTTCATAAGATTATCCACCACCACCATGATGGAATCATGTTGCTTATTTGTTCTGGGTAATCTTGTGATAAAATCCATTGTCACCACTTCCCACTTCCACTCAGGAATGGGTAATGGTTGTAGCAACCCAGTTGGGTTCCTATGCTTAGCCTTGAACTTCTGACACTCCATACATATGGTGATGTATTCTGCAATTTCCTTCTTCATACCTGGCCAAAAGTAATGGATCTTGATTGTTTCCGATGTTTTCTAATATCTAGGGTGCCTAGCATACGACACATTATGCATTTCTTTCAAGATCATAATTATCAATTACTGAGAATTAGGTACATAAATTATGTTTTTTTACAAGAGTGTTCCATCAGCTTCCAATTTATAACCATCCACTTTTTGTAGCATCTTACCTTGTTGTAGCGTTGCTACCAATTCCATGTACTACAAATCTGCATTTGTAGCTTCTGAAATTCTTCCTTTAATATCAGTTTGGTACATGATAATGGTCGTAGCATGTAGTTCATTCACTCTTCTGCGGAGTGCATCAACCACTTTGTTCTCCTTTCCTTTGATATGATTGATATCAAAGTCATACTCACAAAGGAATTCCAACCACCTACTCTACCTAGAATTCAGAGTTGGTTGGTCAAATAGATACTTTAGAATATGATGGTTTTTCCTAAGTTCAAACCTCTTTCCCATGAGGTAATGTCTCCATTTCTTTAGCGCGTGTACAATAGCTACCAACTCCAAATCATGAGTTGCATAGTTATTTTCATGCTCTTTCAATTTTCTAGACTCGTAACATATTACAAACCCATTTTGGCTGAGGAATCCTCCCAGACCTTCTTTGCATGCATCTGAACACACTACAAAATATTCATTTGGATCTGCAATCCCCAGGATTGGAGCACTGGTTAACAACTGCTTCAATTGCTGGAAGCTTCCCTCACATTCTTCTATCTATTGAAATTTATTATCCTTCCTTTGCAAGGAAGTGATGGGGTGAGATATCCTTGAGAAACCTGCAATAAACCCTCTATAATAGCCAACTAGACCCATAAAGGATCTGAATTTTTTCACATTCTTCGGCGCTGACCATTCTCTAATGGATTCTATCTTCTCAGGATCCACAACTATCCCATCTTTTGAAATAATATGTCCCAAATAATGGATCTTCTTTTGATAGAATGAGGACTTGCTCAATTTGGCATACAGTTGGTGCTCTCTTAGAACCTGCAACACCATCCTCAGATGATGTTCATGCTCTTCCTCTGACCTGGAATATACCAGGATGTCATCCAAAAATACCATGACAAACTTGTCTAGATATTCTCTGAATACATTATTCATTAGGCACATGAAAACAACGGGTGCATTTGCTAAACCAAATGGTACCACTCTGAATTCGTAATGACCATACCTTGTTCTAAAGGTGGTCTTGATGATGTATTCATCCTTTATCCTTACCTAGTGGTACCATGACCTAAGATCTATTTTTGAAAATATCTTGGCATCCTTCAACTAATCAAAGAGGTCATCAATCCTTGACAAATGATACTTGTTCTTAATAGTCACTTTGTTCAACTGTCTGAAATCGATGCTCAATATCAATGTCCCATCTTTATTTTTCATGAACAGGACCGAGGCACCCCAAGGCGACACACTTGGGTGTATATACCCCTTCTTCAGAAGTTCTTTAAGCTGCAATTACGTTTCTTTCAGCGCTTGTGTACTCATTCTGTAAGGAGTTTTTGACACTGGAGCTACTATAGACATCATGTTTATAGAGAAATAAATATCTCTCTTCATGGGTAGTCTAGGTACCTCCTGGAATACATCCTCAAAATATTTTAATATTGCATGGTCTTCAATATTTGACACCTTATCCTTATGTGCTTCATCCATATGAGCTGCAAATATTTGGTAGCCTTTCCTGTAACACTTCTTCAGCTGCATTGCTGAGATTTTTCTGATAGCAACTTCTCTGGGAATTCCTTGGACCGGTCTCTGATTTCCTTCCTCATCCAGGCAAGTGAATGCCTTGTTACGATAGTCTAATATGGCATGGTGTTGATCCAACCAATACATCCCAATTAGACATTCATAGGAACCTAAAGGTAAGATGTTCAATTCATCCCTTGTGCTCAGCCCGTTCATGTCCACTGGAAAAGAGTTGACCAACTCAATAACTTTTCTTTTGGCTCCTGCAGCCAGCTGCACTAACCAGGATTTTCCATTCTTATTTCTTGGCAAATGAAAACCTTCCACCATTCTAGGATCTATATAACTATGAGTAGCCCCTGAATCAATTAAAATAGTAAAGGCATGGTTATCGATCATACCTTCAACTTCAATCATGTGTGATTGAAACTCAGCTTGCTTGTTTTCCAAGGCTGCATAAATCCTTGGTATTCCACTGGCCATGTCTTCCATTGTTTCTGCTTGCTGAACATCGTGGACAACTCTAATTTTGTCATTTCTATGGGGGCAATCTCTGTACCTATGATTTCCTTTACAACCCCAACATTATATAAGTGGTTTTCTTGGCATTTGCCTACCTATTTCATCCTTCTCGGGCTCTCTAAAACTTGGTTGTCCGTGAGGAATGTTTCTGAAAAGGGGAGGCTTGTTTCCCTTTTGTCTCTTCTCTTTCTTGAATTTCTTCTTGTCTTCCCAGGCCTTCCGAAAAGTGGGCTTTTCTCTTTGCTTCTCATATAAGAATTTTTCTCTCCTTATAGTTTCTTCCATAGTTTTAGGACCATCATACTAGATCTTGTCACCGATGGAAGATGGAAGTCCACTCAGATACCTTTGAATTTTGGCAGTCTCATCCTTGATGAAAGGGACATTTTTCAACAATTCCAAAAACCTTCGTTCATATTCATTAATGGTCATGCTACCCAGCTTGAGTTCAAAGAACTCTTTCATATTTCTATCATAGTATCTCTTAGTCAAGTATTTATTTTCGAAATGCTTCTTGAATTCCTTCCAAGTAACATTTTTCTCTTCAATCTGTTGCACCTGCACAAGTTGATCCCTACCACATGGATGCCTTTCCTTTCAATTGATACATTATAATTCTTCCTTCTGCATGGGGGGAGTAATTCTAAAGTTGGAAATATTTCCTCATGCCAAGCATCCATGTCTCGGGATCTTCTTCCTTCTGGTGTTCTCCATCAAACATAGGAGGCTTAGTATTGTTCATTTCTCCGTTCAATTCGTCCACTCCAGATCTCTTATGCTTTCTGGTAGGATATAAGCTTGAATTACTGTGTTCCCTCCTCTTGGAGTGTCCTTGGGAGTGATTATGGTGTCTGCCAACATTCCTTGATTTTATCTTCTCATCAGGGGACCGACGACTTCTTTATTTATTGAAGTCACTCTCCTTATCCAATTTATTTTTTATCCTTTCCAGGCTCTGTATCAACTTTAGGTTGAATTCTGTTTGTTGATGCCTGGATTTCATGAGCTTTATGTTATCTGCTTGGTGATGATGGACATCGTTCTGCAATATTTCAATGATTTTCATCATGTTTCCTTCCTTATCTATCTCTTCTCCATGCCCATTGGAGTTTTATCCTTCAACTCCCAAATGGACATCCATTCCTTTAGCTTCATTCTCATAAATGAAGGAATTTTGTGCCTCCTCCATTTCTCTGCACTCTGTGACAATTCAGTTTATTTATGATAATTGTTGACTCTGCAAACATAGTGTGTAGTCAACCAAAATTTGTCAGGTCACCAATCCTTAAAAAATTCCATAGTATTCATAAACCAATCTGATTCAAAGAAAACTTTCAGATTCCATTTTCTATGGTTCTCGATCAATTGAGAATCATCGCGGATCTTTTCTTTTTGAGCTCTTCTCTGCAATAATTCTCGGGCACTAGCCCCTTTCTCTTAGCTCCCAACCCATGCGACCACGGGCTGTGGGAAAGTTCTATATATATAGGCGCTTATTCGGGACTTCGGGCCTCTGGATTCAGAAGTTTCTAACCCAAGTCATTGTAATTTCTTGGAGTGTTGAATAGTTGAACTCACCAAGTGTGGGGAAGTGGATCTACGGTCCACTGTTCATCAACAATCAAGGGTTGAGATGCAATATAACCCTTAGCAAGCGGATATGATTATTGTCGTATAGTGGTTAATATTCACGCAAGTCTCATCGGCTATGATCATCAAGCCCCATCACCCATACTCAAGAGGGGTCCATGTGGAGAAACATTAGAAACAGACACGTGGTCCACTCAGATAGGTGACACATGTCTTGTTCCCAATGACATTTCTATCTTTGGTAGGTCCGAAACCCACTAACACATGGTGCTAACGCTCTTTAAATTCCCAGAGGTTGTCAAGAGGTAGAATAAATTTAACAGAGGTAACTTACCCAACCACTTCGAAACTGGGATTTACCCCTGCCAGTTTCAGAGAGGGATCTCTCTGTAAGATTTAGATATGTTTGGGTTTCAAATATTAGGCTAGTTAAATTAATAGAAGTGTGTTGTTTTTTTTTTATAAAGATGGTTGAAATATTGCTTACACATCCATTGGGCTATGGGGTCTGTGTTTAAGATTAAGATAAGAAAACAAATTTTATTAGACTTCTTCACAGGCCAAGATAATGAAAATGTTGGATCTTTTAGAATTAAAGTGATGGAAAGATAGAAACATATGAGATATTCAATTACAATAAAGAAGAATTTAAGAATTCCTTTATTATAATATCAAAAGAATAACATTCAGATCTTTAAAATCCAGAAACAGAGTATTCGAGATAAATTCTACACTTAAACTTCTTTTAAATGATCGTAGACAGAAAACATAATGATAACGATGTAAGATAAACAATTTAACAAAGATAAGTAAACATCACCAACATAAACACACAGAAATCCTATGAATCGTCCTTTTATCACTGGTAGATCTCTTCAAAAAGATTACAGATTACAACTTGCTTGGGCGTAAAGATCAACCCTCAATAGTTCAAATTCTGAAGTATTTATAGAAAAATTGCATTTGATCATGTCATTAATGATCAAGATATGGTGGAGAGAAAATCTAACTAACTAGATTGCATTTACAAAAAGGTAGGAAAGCTGAATGATCCTCCTGAATCATTGGTGTTGATTCTGAGGAAGTTGGTTGGTGATTCATCTTTGACTTGACTATGGCTGTTGCACATGCTGACTCAGATTGTGCACGTCATCTCTTACTCGATCAAAGAACACAGGTCATCCCATCTCTTTTGACTAGGGATGGTAACTTTCAGTAACCTTCGGTAAACTTCATCCATCTCTGTGTATTTGGCGAAGGTGGGCTTGGTGATGAAGATGTACTTGATCTCGTGTTGGATTCTAAGGTCCAACTGCAAAGTCTCTAAAAACACTTTGTCAGTGATGCTACCCTATATCCATACAAACTTAGAGCCATATTTTTCCACTGTCAGGATCTTTTGTTTGTAGTCTAAGAGGGTAATCAACTTATCATTGATCATGAATAAACCTGGGAGCCTGTTCTTGTGTAGTGAATCTACTTTGTTGAAAAACCTTTGAACGCCAATGTCCATTGCTTGGGTTATTTCCTCAAGTTGCAGCATTAGTCCTCTCTTGGTCAAAACTTTCTTGACCTTGAGGATAGTTTCTATCATATCCTCAATTTCCAAAGCCTCTAACTCCTCCTTTGTCCTAGATTTAAAATACCTGATGATCTCATTTGCCTATGCATGCCTTTCTCCCAATTCTCCTTTTGTTTTGTCAATGGTTTGTTTGATTCTTTGCACCAGTTCATGCTGCTCAAACATGATCTGTATGAGTGACCACATTTCTGTCATGGATTTGCAGATATCTATCCAAATATTTTCCTTGGCCTCTAAAAGTATTTTGGCCATTACTGTTTCTTTCTGTAGATTTTGTAATTCTTTCTTGAGTCTCTGTGTTGTATGCATCTCTGTATTGATATCATCCTACAGTCTTTTGATTTCTTGTCCCTGCAGAGACATGTCTTCCATGGACTTTGCCAACTTTTTCGATGCCTCTGTGGTTGTTACTAAAGTTGTTGTAGTTGTACTAACCCCTGTGAGAGGGACTGCATTTAGTGGAATGACTTCCATTGGCACACTCTTCTCTTTTTCTTTAACTGGCTTCTCTAGCTTGGCTTCCATCTCCTTGATCTACGCATTCTGCTCCATGATTAATTTCAACATTTCCTCCTTATGGCCTTTAGTCTTAACTATTTCCTTCGCTTGTGGGTCTTCTGTAGTAGGAATTTTTAGTTGCTTCCTTAAGGATTGTATATCAACATTCTTCTTCTTTAGCAATTCCTAAACTACTTTCACATTGGATGGATCATATTTGATTTTGACTACCAGCTCCTCCAAAGATTTTATTTTATTATATTTTCCCAAAGAAGATACGTTCTCTCGCTTCAGCTGAGTATGAACATTGTTCAAGGAAACCTACAACTTTGCAGCAGTTGTGGAGGAATTGGCTAGGGTGGAGAAAATCATTTCTCTAGTCTGTCTGTGCATATCCATCTGATCAGTTGGATGCACATCTTTGCTATCAAACTCAAGTGTTGACCTTTTGTAATCGGATATTTCTTTGGGTTGAGGCACCTATGCCTGTAAGTATGCCATATGCATTCTCCCTTTCTCTATGTAGAAAGCATAGAGCAACCTATGTTGGGTTGTAGATGTATGTTTCTAGAATTGAACATAGGTACTATTTGTCAACATCTCATTTTTCTTCGTGATTAAGTTATACTTCTCAAAAATGTTGAGCCCTGCAGGATCCTATGAAGATTTGGTTGTCAATGTTGTATCAGTCTACTTCTTTGACGAGGAAGTGGACATCATTTGCTGGCTTCTTGAAGGCAGTGGTGAATTTCCTCCCTCCATTGTGGTGGACTACGTCTCCTCTCCTCCAGACCTATCAGGTGTATGATTGGTCTTGGGTATTTTCTTGTAAACCTGGAAATCCTCTACTGAGACTTCAGTGACTGAGGGAGATACTTATTTTCTAGGCCTCTTCTCTACTGGTACCTGTGGAGTTACACTTTGTGAAATGATGGCAGGAGGAGACTGATGCTCTGTGTCTAGCAGAGTGTTTTCCTCCCACTCCGTCTGGTACATGAACTTCTCAATATCTAGTTTGGGCACATGAGAATATGGGGAAATTTTATTCTTTAATCTGGTTTCTGCAATAATCCCACATGGATCATAGTGCCAAGAGAAACTGAGACTAAACTTAATCTCCTTCAAAAGTGTATTGGCCTCTTCCCCTACAGCTCGACTGTTACAGATAAAAGATCTTATCTGTCCCTTGATCCTCAACTGTTGTTTATTTTTGAAGGCCACAGAGTGAATTTCGTCTGAATTTATCATCTGTCGAATATATTCCAGAGTGAATATCATGACAGGTAAAAACTTGGGCAGCTTGTATGGTGGTAATTCACATCCATAGACCCTGATCTCTGTGTGATCCTGGTAGAGATACCAGTCATCCGTTTTGGCTAGGTCTGAGAGATGTATAATTATTTGGATTTCTTCATTTATTCTTGGCTCTGTTCTTCCACTGAGCATGCTTACCACTGGGTGGTAAAACTGATCTAAGAACTTCTTGAAATTGAACTCAGATGAGTTTTTCCTCGCCAATGATGTCCAAGATGTGACAGGCTGTGTGTTTCCATCCTAATCTAGCTTCTGCATGGAGAAAGGGAACCTGTCTGCTTGGAAAAAGATGAACATGTATACCAGAATTGAAGAATACCTAAACATACCCTCTGTAGAAAAATTGAAGAGTTTCTCATGGATATTGTCGGCCAGGAACTTATTGTAATCGAACTGTGTAGTGGTTTTTTCCTCAATGGAGAAAATGCATAGAAAACCCAGGATGGGCTCGTCTACCCACTCATCTGAATAATATCCAAGTAAGCAACACAGAGAAGAGATGATATAATTTCCTCTAACAGAGAATATAGAGGAATGGTAGGGGGGATTCTTTTTGGGTAACTGGGAACTTTCAAGGAGGAAAATCTTGAAGATTTGGGCTCTCTATGGGAAAGATAGCTTTTGGTACATCTCAGTCAGAATTTCGATGGATATATGGGTAAATGATTCAGCTATGGGAATATGCATCATCTGATCTATTGTTTCTGGGGTAATGGTGAAAAGGGTCTCACTAGATGATGAAACAATGGCTCTCTATCTAGGAAGATAGTGTGCCTGGCATTTTAGAGTGAATTCAGGGAAATTATGTGTATGAGGGAAAAGGTACAGTGGGAGATTGGACTCCCAGAGTCCAATCTCGTCGCTTTGGTCCAGAAAGGTATCTTTGAGCCAGAAGTGCAATTCGAAGAAGTTGAATTCACACTTCGGCTCTACAATTAGGTAATATTTATTAGCCATAGGTATCTGATCCAGGTCGATGAGAGCTAGGAGGAATGGATTCTCTTCGATCTCTGGAGATTTGGATTTGGGCGCCATTTATCCGACTGATACCTACAAAACTAAAAATACATTAATTGTGTTTACCAGGTAGTAATGGAGGTCACTAAATGAGAAGAATAGACGAAAGTGGTTGCGGCTGTGTCTGGATGGTGAATAGTGCAACAATGGTGAGGAAACAAAATTAAGCGGATAAACAGATGTGCGTTGGGAAGTGGAGGATGAGTTAGCCAGCTAACAGTCATGGTCATCTGCATTGATTTTCCAATGGGTATCTTGGGGATGAGGTGGAGGGTGGTGATTGGATGACAAGTGGATGGGTTGTGACGGGCGACAGGTGAGTGGGGAATGGTACATCAATAGAGTAGTGGAACATGACGTATAGGCGGAGATAGTGGAGTGTGACGTCAGAGTGCGGAGGCGGTATGAGCAGGTGGTTTGGTGGTTTACTCGGAGGGGGGGGTAGGTGGTAAATGGTTTAGATCTAGGGGGGTATGAGTTAACACAAACGTGCCACATTATGATGGCGCTCGCCAGGGAATACCACCAACTTGGACCCACCCCACTGTTAAAGGCAGAATGGTCGGGAGGGTCTGATATCATCTATCGACCATAGATATGAGCGCCTATTGCTCAGTCGTTGATCTAAGTACACCCTTTAGTACAAAGCGCCAAACATAATATGTTTCCCAAAACTTAGGACAATGCTCTTTTTATGGGTTTTTTGCTATGCTCCCCTTTTCCATTTTGTCACCAAGGGGTTAGAATACAACTTTTTAACTCAAATCAAAGAATTTAACCAACTTTACATCCATTTATTGAAATGAAAGCATACTAACCTATGTCATACTCTAATCACCTAGCAACATTAACCCATATTAGACTTTTGGGCTAAAACATTACTCTAACCTAGGACATTTGATCAGGTTTAAACTGTTTGGTCAAATTTATTCACTAACCTATCTATCTTGGCTAAGATTAAACTGTTTAGCCAAGTTTATTCACTAACCTATTTGCATAAATCCAAAGGAATTGACCATGATTAGACTATATGAATCAATCCATTCTTATTGCATGGGGTTTTATCATTTTTGTTTTAAACCCTCTCTTATTCCTTTTTCTATTTTTCTTTCTTTTATTCTCTTTTTATTTTTCTTTCTTTCTTTTTCTATTTCTCTTTCTTTTCTTTCTTTTTATTTTTCCTTTTTCTTTATTTTCTTTTTCTTTATTTTGTAAATCATTTGCATAATGAAATATTATTTACAACAAAAATACAACAAGAGTGAAAATTTCTAGTCACTAGTTGATCCTATGAAACATATGGTTATAACATGTGGCACACATCCCATAGGTCCATGTCTTTCCCGATGACATCATCATGCCACATTACTCTGGAATTTTGGGCATCAGAATTTTTTACGCCTGCTTCCTTCTAGTCTCCCGAATTCTGAATTTTCAGATTCCTTTACCCCCCAGGTCCACATAGTACAGTTGTCGACATTCCAAGTGGGGGCATGTGGCAGGAATAGGAGAGATCCATGCCACCTCCAGGTGACATCATCATGACTCACCACTTCAGCTCTTTGGGGCTTCAGAGCTTCGGTATTTGATATTTCTCACCTCCACACCCACTGATTTTCCCAAATGTTGAAATCCTGAACAACCAATCTGCCAACATGTGTCCCTCTTGACAGACGGTCCAGATTAACTACGAACTTCGTAGCTTCGAGCCTTCGACCGATTCCGCTTTATAACACATAACTTATCCTAAGTTGCGAAGTCCGAAGGGCTTCCAGGTTAACCCTCTTACACTTTCTCTAGATCTGGCGGTCATGAAGGATTTTCCCTTTCTCTCGAACAGATCCTACAACCCCAACACCACAAATGTTGTGATTTCTTTCTCTGTGGCCATTTCTTAAACTTATTACACCTCATGATCTTCGTAACATGTCTAAGGTAACCCCTTTTCACTCAGGAATGTTCTGAGGTTAGAAATTGGTTCCTATTAACACAATTCCCACATGAAACCTTAGTTCCAATGACCATTTATCCGGCCCATTCATATTCAACTCTGAACTTGAATTTTGTCTATTTCAACAACAATTTTGTTCTGAAACTTTTGCCTCAACTTCCACTAACATGGCCCATCCAGTTTCCATGTTGAAACCTTGGCTCTGATACCAAAATGTAACGTCCCCAGCCATCAACACCACTAACGGGCAATGCTACCGAAATGCCTTGTCTTCTACAAACTACCTCTGATACCAAAATGTAATGTCCCCAGCCATCAACACCACTTCCGGGCAACGCCACTACTATGACATAAATATATATATTTATAACATGCATTTTTAATGAATTTAAAAACAAAAAACATAGAATTACGACTACCATATAGACTCAAATGGAATTGAAAGTAATTCCTACATGCAACGGAACACATGATAACATTTCAAGAATCACAAACATGCATCAAATACATAATTAAGCATGGACATGGTACTTATATTTTAACTGGAGTAAAACCACCAACTACATGAAGACCTTCCACAAACCTCCCAGCCTTAGACCACACTGCTCATCACCCTCAGTAGTGGGTCACCCCCGAGCTAGGACTAAACTCCACCGTCAAGGGATTCCTAAGCTAGGCAAGGTTAATAGGAAAGTCACACAACTTAAGAGGAAGGATTCTCTCCTAGGAGCCACTTAAGCCCACTCCTCACAAACTCTCATTCCCCACATGCATGTCCCACCCCAAGAGTATACACCTTCATTGTCACACAGTCCATCAGCTGCTCCACCTCCCTTTTCTTAGGCTTCAACAACAGGCCAGACCAGAATTATCAGAGCTCTGTAACAACTACGGGACTCACTCCAGGAGAAATCACTTCCTCAACACACTCTCTCACTTGGAAAGAGTTTCTCATAGGCTTGACAAACTGCTTCTTCAATCCAAAAAAACCTCCCTCACCTGAAGAGAGAGTTGCTCACAGGCCTGAAAACCTGCTTCTTCAACCGCGATAGCTAAGTTGGGTAAGGCAAGGGATGGCTCAAGAAATTATAGAGGTGAAAAATGGTCACGGGTTTAGCGATGGCATAATTGGCTGGCTACTTTCTTTCTCAGTGCGTGAGCGACCTTGTGAGGAGAGATGGGGCAAATGGGTCTAGCATAGCCGAAAATGATGAAAACATGAGATCCAAAAACTCCCTACGGGAACCCTCCCCCTGTGTGAGTGAGTGCATGCATGCCCTCTGTGAGTGTGTGTGCCTGAGCCAACACCTGTTTCTCATGCAGTATGTTCCTTCCCTTTGGAAGTCACCTGTCCTCCCCCCCAGGAACTGAGGATAAAAAACATATCCTTTTAAATAACTTTTTGGAATAATAAAAAATTATTATTCTCTTGGAATTAATCTCTTAGGATTATCCCCTCTTTCCAACCTCTCAACCCCCTCTCCCTTACCCAGCCTAGTGGAGCTTAGTTCCCCATTCTCTTTTATCATGGTTGGTCCACACACAACGATGTTTTTATATTAAGAATATGAATATTTACATGTACAAAACAAGCTCCTGACCTTTTAACACCTAGGCTCTCTGGCCTACTAACATATAAGCTTACCATCTTATAATTTCCTGGCTCACCAGCCTACAAAACATGTTATAGTTCATAAATACTATTGGGGCTCGCCCTTGGGAATATTACACTATTTATGCTTCCAAGATTTCAATAATCTTCTCCTTTTATTCTAACTGACTTCTAAGTGATTCTTCAATACTTGTGTCTTCTTCTACCAAGATTTTTAACTTCATTATCATCTGCTTGATTTCGTCTAAGTTGGAATTCCAATATCCTTCTTTCATATTTAGTTTTGCCTTGAGTGACTTGTTTTTATTTCTTTCTTTCCTTAGTTTTTCTAAGGCATTGATTAATTCTTCTCTGAGACCGACTTCACCTTCTTCTTCATAATATTCTTCATCATGTTCTACTGCCATGAAGAGTACTCTTTCTTAATCACTGTCACTATCACCATCCTCGTCTGATGACGAACTGCTGTCTTCCTTAGAGTAGAAACTTTTCTTGAAGAATTTATTTTTGTTTCTTCTCTTGTCTCCTTTTTTATTTTTCTTTTTCTTCTTAGGATATTCTTCTTCATTGCTATCTTTATTCTTAGAATAAGGACATTTAGAAGCAAAATGACCAACAACACCATAATTAAAACATTTCAATGGAAGCATACCTTTGTACTTTCTGAATCCTCTTTTCAACTTTCTTACGGAGTTTCCAATTCCTTCATATTCCTCTGAATCATCCTTGAAACTATAATCCAGTTTTGACTTTTTCTTGTTCTTCTTCTTTGTCTTATTGGATGCCTTGAACATTGCTTCCTTCACAATTGGATTCTCTTGCTCTGTCCTCATTTCATAGGCTATGAGTATCCCATGTATCTTGTCCATGCTTAACATAGCTAGGTCTACTCTTTCTTCTAGGGATTAAATATTTGGATCAAATCTCATCAGTAGAAACCTTAGTACCTTTTGAACAATGATTGGGTGTTTCATACCTTCTCCCGAACCTTTAATAGAATTCATTATTTCATCAACTCACAGAAAGTTGGTTGCAATGTCTTCATCTTCCTTCATCTTCAATTGTTCAAACTTAGCTCTAAAGGTTTGAATTTTAGCTCCTTTGACTTTGGCATCTCCTTCATAAATATTTTGAAGATTATCCCAAAGATCCTTTACAATGTCACAATGCATAACCTTGATGAATACTAAATCAACTAGACTAATCAAAATAGTTCCTTTAGCCTTTGAACTGTTTTTGTTGAGTTTCTTTCCATATTTTCCAGTTGGGGGAGTGCCTGGTGTTGTATGTATGTCTAGTATTGACTGCTAAACATAAAAACATTGTGCCTATAAAAATGTTTTCATCCTTTTGTTCCAGAAGGCATAATTCTAACCATCAAATACTGGTTTTCCAATCTTAGCATATTCCATGATCTCCTTCCAGTTGTTAGACTGCTTCTTGAAGGACTTTCTCTGATTCCAATTGTTAGAATACTAAGAGGGGGGTGAATCAGTATTAGCACAATTATACTTTTAACCATAATATATTATCTTCAACTTTATAAGTAGTGTTTAGCAGTTTTTCATTAGCATTCTATATATCATCAACAACATAAATCAACATTGCATAATAAACAATCACATAGACACAGTACACCAAAATTTACATCCAAAACCCAAATGGGATAAAACCATGGAATGATTTCTTATATATCAAATATTACATTCATTGGAAGATCCAACTTCCCAATTCTCTAGTTGTAACTCGGAGGAGGCTCCAACCCCCTATTTATAGGATCCAACCTGAAGGAAGCTACAACTCCTTAAATTCTCTAGCTCCAACCAGAAGGAGGATACAACCCCCTAATTTTTAGGTTCCAACCTAAAGGAAGCTCCAACTCCCCAATTCTCCAACACCAACCAGAAGGAGGTTAAACCTCCCTTTCCTTTCCCCGTCCTACTGCACTGAAATATAAATGTAGACCAATCTATCATTACCACAATCACTGCCACTGTCAATCTATCATTGTCAACCTTTCATTGCCATTGTCTCATCAACCTGTCACTTCCACTAATACTCAACATCAACGAAACCAAATCCAATCACATGGATCACCAAGAACATCTATCAACCAAGAACCCAACATCACCAAGACATGCCTCAAGCATGTACCATAACATTACCAATATATAACCTCAAAATATGCATATAAACGTACCTTTAATCCTGTATCAACCTTACTGCATCAGATCTCAGACCAACCTGGAACAAGCATCCCCTTTACTTTACCTTATCCTCACTACCTCAGATTCGCCAATAGATCAAGTTTTCACTAGATAGATATTCAATGAACTTGTGTGTAAGAATGAGAGACTCTTGATGTGTATTTATACTCTTCTATGTAGCTTCTTTTCAACCACTTTACCCTCAATCAATTTCTTATTGTAACCACTTTACCCTTAATTATTTTTTCGTTACAAATGTTTTACACTCTAACTATTTTACCATTTTTCCTAATTTTAGGTTAATAATTGTTTTACCCTTTTTCCTAATTTTAGGGTCATACGTGTTTTACCTTTTTCCCAGTTTTAGGGTCATAACGTTTTTACCCTTTTTCCTAATTTGAGGGTCATAACTATTTTACCCTTTTTCCTCATTTTAGGGTCATAATTGTTTTACCATTTTCCTTAATTTTAGGGTCAACCTGTACTTTCTTGTTACAACCACTTTTCCCTAAATTAATGACTTTGTAACTATTTATGGATTATTAACCATTCTTTGGGGCTTCCAATCTTCATGAGGCTATAATTCCTCAATCGTGAGAAACCACGTGGTGTACCACCTACCGTTGGAAATGACATGACGAGAACCATCCATCCATGGGTATGTTACCTTAATTTATGTTGTCCTTCTCATTCAAATTCCTCAAACAACTTCGGGTTCCATAACCATACCTTTAGGGCTTACATACTTCTTCAAGGGTCGACATCAATGAAAACCAATATTTCAACAAATGATCCACTCCTAACCAATGGACCCTTACAAGTACTATGACTGAATGTTAACCCTACCCTCAAGGTACCAAAGGTTCCTTTTCATTTCACTACTCATAATCATAATGCAAGAGTTTCCCATCACTAAAGTGTTGTGGAAGATTTGGCATAGTCTCCTATTTCCATGTCCACTTTAGAAATTCTTTAGAATTTCCCATCACAATGAAAATATTTACTCTTAGCTTTGGGTGCAGTTCAATGATCCATCTGATGCTCGGTTGATCAATTTTTATTTAGATTGGGAATAATCTTCCTTCATATGTTGCATTTCAAGTACTAGTAAACATTTAAAACATAATTATTTGTCATTGTATTCTCAATGAGGGGGCATCTATTTGCATTATGTCCACTCATATTTGGAAAAATTTAGGTTCTCCAAAGTTGATACCATCAATTGTGATCCTCCATGCCTATGATGGTTTTCCTTCTCAAATATTTTTTGAAATTGTGGGTAAGATTTTCATGATAGACATTGAAGTTGTAGACACCCAACTTGACTACAAAATTTGTTTAGGTTGTAGTTACATGTATACCATGAATTTCATTTCCTTTATGGTTTTTTGTCTCATGATGTTTCCTCATCAAGGAAAGGTTGTGATGCTTAATAAACTTGAATATTATGATATTAAGTCAACATATAATATTGACGCCATTTTTCCAACTCTTGAAGGTGAAATTTCTATGCCTTCCTTCACTAAAGTTGGTCCAAGAAATTTTAATGATCCCATATTAATTGATAATTTTAATCAACCACCACCACTTTTTCCACTTGAGGGAACTTCACAAATGTGCACTATCACATCAATCCAATCTTATTCTCAACCTAATAATAATCCTACTCCCCCCTATTGACAAATAATTATTGTGTGGGATCCCCTATTAGACATATCCATTTTCTATTCCTGCCTCCAAGTGTAGTTGGAACCCATGTGATGGAAACTTAAACATTATAGGGTTCGCATTATGAATTCCCATGTGGTACCTTCAACCACCAAAACCCTCTCCCATACCTCAATTGGTTTTAATTCCTATCTGTGAGTATTGAGAATATATCACCCCCGTGTATATCTAGGAGTTTGTTCCCCCCCCCCTCTGACTACTTAGAGTAAGAATAATGAAAGGGGAAAAAATAATAAGGATGGGGGCACTAACCCACTAGAGATAATAATGACTACTCAAATCACTACACCTAAAAAATGCCCCTTCACCTTGTGCTATTTTCAATTTCCATGGTCATGCCACCCATCAATGCTTAGAACTCATAGTATTACATAACCATCTTTGTGATCAAGAGAGCTCTGATAAATACATATACATGGTCCACACCACTCTCCCCAATGCCGCAAATAAGAAAAAAAGTTGTTGAAAGCCAACCACTCATGTGCTTTATGTGGAATCTATGGTAACTATTCACACAATTTTCTTGAGTATGGAAACTTTGCTAGAACGTTGTGGTCTCATAAGAATGATCACTAGAAGAGGTGTTACCCCCTAGTAACTTGGGTGACAATACTACTACTATTTATTATATTTTCACCTTCGTTAGTTCCTTGTTGATGGAATAGTCTTTATTCTCCATTAATTCTTCTACCAATCCCACACTTCATTATAATGAAGAAATTATCAAAGCTTTGAACATTCTTGACTACCCATGGGACAACATGCATCACCATGTTTATTTTCTACTTTAGGATGTCTTCACCATAAAAATTATTCTAATAAGTTCATCATAGAATCTAAAGGTTTTATACCATATCATGGCCATGTCAATTGGTTCAAAAATCCCATTCCAACCTTGAATGCCTTTGAAGAAGGTAACATGGCCAATATTTCTCCCACCACCATAATGGATATTTACATGAATTTGGGTGTCTCTCAACACATTCTTATTGGTGCTTCTTTTTCCCCTAAAGAGGTTGTATTCGATAAAGATATTTTCCAAGAATTTCATGACATTTTTTTTCTAGTCTTACTAAAAAATGCATAGAATCGATCATGTTATTGTAGAGAATCACATAGATGCTTGGATTGATGTGCCCATGGTACAAAAAAAGAGAGAAAACCATCCATCCTGTTAGTATCTAACTTTGTTTTTGACTGAGTGAGTGTCCCTAGTCCATGTCCTCTCATTTTTCATGATTTTATGTCAAAACTCTATTTTTACCTCTTGGCTTGGAAGATTATTTTTCAATTTTTATTGCATTTTTTAAATGATTTTTGAGGTTTTTAAAGATTAGGATTTGATATGATAATTTTTTGTCACATCACTTGTCGTTTCATTATTCAAATTTTCAAATTTTTTCAAGTAAAAAAAGGCACTGCAAGAATAGCGCTATTCCTGCAGTGCTCACAATAATCATTGTTTTGTATGCGCCACCATTCCCAAATCATGTCATAACATTTCAAATCATGATTAGAGGATCTGCATGCCTCTTTATGATCTATTTCAGGTTTTTATTTATTTGATAACAACTATATATGAAGGATTGAGTTGTACTCGCCATACCTTCATCAAATCAACACGTCTGATTATCATGAATGAAAACATCACCTTTCTATTTTAGTATGTCTGTTATTTTACGCATGGATCATAGACAAATATATAACTTATTGGTAATTGAATATTCAACCATCTTTGTGATCAATGATTGAGTTGTCTCCTTTTTGGGAATTGAATATTCAACCATCGATCTTCTCATACCTGTCCACAGGATCATATAAGTAGTATGGAACCTAAAAAGAGTGGCCGGATAATCAGATTGGAGCCTGGAGGTACATAATTGCTTGAAGCATTTCCTCAGATGGCCCAGAAATTCAAGGATGTTGGTTGGTTCGACTTCTTCGCAACGTTCCAGGGTCATGACAAACATATCTCTATGAAATTTGCACAGAATTTTGATGGCTTCGAATCTATGGTTGGAAAAATTCTAATGCACGTGACAGAGCATTCCATTGCTAAAGCCTGCAGATTACCAGTGTATGGGGAAAGATGGTGGAAGAAGGAGAACGTGGTCATGGAGTTTGTAAATCACTTTCTAATTCCAGAGAAGCAAAACCATAATTGGAGCAAGGGAATACCACACAATTGGGTAAGGAAATAATGGCACACTTCCTTGCTAATTATCCACAGGTAAATTACATGTCAAGGCAGGTTTTCCTTGGTTTATCTCTATCATATTAGACTGTTGATCCATATAAATGATTATTACCCTCTTAACTTACTCTATTTTATGTTAAAAAAATTATCCAATATTTCTAAGAGGATCCAATCCCATCCTGCTACAGAAAAAAACAGTCTCTTTAATCGGGGTTTGATTAGAACATTAGTAGTATTCTCCTTAAATGAAGTCCAAATATCTTGGGATTGGTTAATCCAATCCTTAAAAACTAATTTATAGTCAACTAAATCCAAAATTGTCAAGGGGGAGAAACCAGTCAAACAGAAACAAAATCCTCAAGCCACTGAAATATTAATAAAAGAAGAGTCACCTATAGCTAGGGTAACTCGGGCTGGCAAGAGAAAATTGCAAACCCAACAAGCAATTGGTGATTTTCCTATAGGAGAAGATCATGTTAAAGGTACTACTAGTCTAGGTAAGAAAACTAAAAGAATGAAGACACTTACATCTATCCTGATCCAGATATAAAGAGGGAAATTTATGAATATGAGGATTACACTACAAGTTCAGTTCAGACTCCATTCAAATAGAAACAACAATCTACAGGTAAGAAGAATGTAAAGGGTAAAAAATAGAGCAAAAATCAAACACCTGTACCTAAATTCCCAAGGAGGAATTCCACCAGATCTACCAATAAATTTAGACTGAATTCAAAAGAAATGTTTCATCCTTCCATCAAGAACGATAATATTATAATTATAGAATATAATTCAGAGGATTCTAAGAAGGGGATCAAAAAATAGGCAGTGGCATCTTCTTTCCACAGAACAGAGAAAGAATCTAAGGACTTGAAGAAGAAACAAGAAAAGGGAAAGCATATTGCACAGTACTCCAAAAGACCCATGACCAGAGAAACTACAAAATCAGCTTCAATATATGAATCTATATTTAAGGGCATAGATCCAGTTTATGATGACATAAATGATCTTTTTCTAGAACTAAACCAACTACAGGATATTCCAAAAATCAGAGAATCAGAAAGCTCTGAAGAAGAGGATCTTAGCACTGGGTTATGTTCCAAATATGAAATTAAGTTAAGGAAACCCCAAGCCTCCATATATTTGAACCTACCTTCCCTAGTAGAAGAACATCCAGAGTTCAATATGAACATAACAGAAAGAAGAAAAGACAGAAATCAAATACAGTAAATACTTTGTTTTTCCTGTTTTAGTCCATATCTTCAAGAGTAGTTTATGAAACAATGGAGATGAATTTTTGGAAAAAAAAAAAGGTTTTTGTTGGGAACGGACCCTTTCAAAAAAACCTTTTCTGGTTTTTACACATCTATCACATTTTAATATATTCTAATATATCTTTGAGGCTTATTTTTCATAGATTTCACAATAAATAATTTCTTGTTTTAGTCACTAATTTTGGGCGAGGTTTCAGAACAGCTGGAGATGAATTTTTGGAAAAAAAAAAGAGGTTTTTGTTGGGAACGAAACCCTTCACAAAAACCTCTCTCCTATTTTACATAAATATCACCAATTGGGAGATACAAAGATATTGTTGGACCCTATTTTTCAGGAATTTGCCAAATTTATTTTCCTAAAAAATCTCATGGACAGTAGTTGACAAGACACCTCATCAATTCGACTTGGAGATAAGATTTGATATTATCCTTGATTATTTGAAATAAGAAACTAAATATATATTAGGATGTTTTAATATCCATTTCTTTTGGATCTTGATAATTATGTATTGTTTATATATAAGCTTTGTAGAAGGAGAAGTTAGGGGTCGATTAGTTGGACATTCAAGGACATTTTTTGTAAAAATCCACTGTAAGATAAGATTATATCTCATATTGATACTAAATGGAAAAGGCATGTTGATGGTGAGATCCTATTTCATATCTTATTCTATTTATTTTCTTACTTGAATTCATTTATTCAGTTGCAATGCATTTGTTTCTTGATTTTAAGTAACACAATGAACACTTTGTTGTTTTTGTTTATAATCAAGATTGTCTTCAAGTACATGTTCTTGTTTCTCAATGATATTTTGAAATAAGAAATCTATATCTGAGTTGAAAAACTAGATACTCTCATACATTCCCTTCTTTATTTACATTACTTTATGATCTATTAAGGTGACTACCATTTACTAAGTCAGTGTGATGTTTTCTTACTTTTACATTTGAGTTATATGTTTATTTGAATCCTTGAACCCTATTTCAACCACTTTCTAAAAACCTATTATGAAACCCTTAAAATACCATTGCAATAACCTGATGATGCCATAGATTTCCCTCTCACTTTCAAGTGCAACTTTAGGGACTAACATGTTTTGGTATCGTTGTCGGGGATGGAGACATGAAGTATTTATCCTTGGGAGAATGACAACGATCAATTCTATCTCTTGATGGTGAACATTAGTTGGATACTTTTTCTGACTGTATCATTCACCTAACGACTCCATGAAGGAAGAATCCATTGGAAACTCCACTGATCTGATATGTCAAAGGATATGGAAGCCATTTTGGCTCGTAGGTTTGCTCTATTTGATTTCTTCAGTATTCCTGGTTTTCCAAATGTTGTGCCTACTATGTATGAATGGGGAGACTACCTTACTAGGTTCATAGGAGATGATTACGATCATCCTGCACAACACTTGATTTATTTTCATCAATACATGGACCAACTTGATATTCATCATGAAGATGTATTGTTGAAGATGTTTCTGTACTCCTTGGAAGGGAGAGGCAATACAATGGTACCTATCTCTTCTTGTTTCCAGTATTTCATCATTAAATGATTTCCATATTTCTTTTCATTCATTTTGTAAGAGAATTTATCCTGCCGAATGTCTCTTGAATGATTGTTGTGAGCAATTTAAACCTCTTAGCAAAACTTTTCAACAGGGCTTTAGTGATGAGATCAATGAGGATATTTTGGAATCTTCTCATAATGCTCCTAATAGTTTTGATGTCCATTTGAATGGGTCTCTTAATGAAGAATTTGCTACTAGAAATATTTGTGAAGGCCAGTATTTTAGTGAAGAAATTCTTGAAGATTATATTGATGGTGAACAATTTTGTTTATCATTGCCAGTTCAAATCAATCAAAAGTCTCCATCCTATCATGATGAAGAAGATTCGATCATTCATGAAACTTTCTCTCATTCTTCTTTTCAAGGATAAGTTTTTAAAGATGTTGTTTATGATAGTGTCATGGATAGTATGACAACACATTTATTGAATTGTCATAATAATTTTTTTGTTCCAAAAGACCAAGTTGTTCATTTGTGTTCTTTCTTTGAAGAGCATAATGAAACAAAATTTTATGAATTTCAAAATTCAGAATTTTTTTATATTCAACATGTATATGATGAATATGAAAATGGAGAAGAGAAGAATTTCACATCAGCATTCATTGACCTGTGCAATAGTGAGCCCTTTTTTTATGAGTATGAATCTGATGTTGGAGAAATTGATGAAGGAAATCAGCCTATCCAAGATGTTGTTGTTCACTTTCATAAAACAAGTGATGTTCATGTGTTGTTTCAAGGAAATCAAGTGGATTATTATCTCACAAATATAACAGAAATTGCAGGGGAGCAGTTTGGGTTATTTCATTAGCTGGAATTTTTCCATATTATATATAATCCAGTAGCCGTCTACATGGAGTCAGTGTTTCCAGAGGTTCAAAATTTTGCAGCATTTGGAATTAAATAAAATTGCAGCATGGGCTACCCATTCATTTTTTACTGCAAACATCTCAGTTTTTCTACATTTTTTTATTTACTTGCAAGGAACAAGATCATATTGTCAGTCAAATGCTTTCATGGCTTCATTGGAAGTTTGATGTGACCTGATCAAGGAACTGATTGGTTAGTTTTGTAAGAGTTGTAGATAAATAATATTTATTTTTGAGCATGCTCATTTCAGTTTGAAGATCAATTTACAATATGAGAGTAGTGTCAAGTTTTTAGTATGCAAGAATAAGGACTCCATAGCCCAATGGAAAGACTACTTGCAATTTTGTGTTTGTTATTATTGGATTGCAAATAAAGGAATGGCTAGAAAGGGAAATAATTACAATAAAATTTGATGATGGCGAGGGATGTGAAGGCATTGGTCACCAAGTTCTTAAAGTTTCATCATGAAACTTTACCCTCAGAAGGAGCCATGTTAGTCTCTAACTTTGTTTTTGACTAAGTGAGTTTCCCTAGTCCCTGTCCTCTCATTTTTCATGATTTTCTATCAAAACTTTGCTTTTACCTCTTGGCTTGGAAGATTATTTTTCAATTTTTATTGCATTTTTAAAATAATTTTTGAGGTTTTTAAAGACTAGGATTTGATATGATAATTTTTTGTCACACCACTTGTTGTTTCATTATTCGAATTTTCAAATTTTTCCAAGTTAGAAAAGGCACTGCAAGAATAGCGTTATTCCTTCAATGCCGAGAATAATCATTGTTTTGCATGCGCCACTCTGCCCAGATCATGTCATAACATTTCAAATCATGATTAGAGGATATGAATGCCTCTTTATGATCTATTTCAGGTTGCTATTTTTATCACAACAACTATATGCGAAGGATTGAGTTGTACTCGCCATACCTGCATCAAATCAACACGTTTGATTATCATGAATGAAATCATCACCTTTCTATTTTAGTATGTTTGTTATTTTATGTAGGGATCGTAGACAAAAAGATAACTTCTAGTTCTTAATATCTCATGAGAATTGAAGATTCAAGCATCGATCTTCTTAGATTTTTCTATGGGATCATATCAACAGTATGGCACCCAAAAAGAGTGGCCATATAATCAGATTAGATCTTGAAGGTACATAATTGCTTGAAGCATTTCCTCAGATGCACAAAAATTCAAGGATGTTGTTTGGTTTGACTTCTTCGCAACGTTCCAGGGTAATGATGAAGATATCTCTATGACAATTGCACAGAATTTTGATGGATTTGAATCTATGGTTGGAAAAATTCTAATGCACGTGACAGAGAATTCCATTGCTAAAGCATGTAGATTACCAGTGTATGGGGAAAGATGGTGGAGGAAGGAGAACGTGGTCATGGAGTTTGTAAATCAGATTCTAATTCCAGAGAAGCAAAATCCTAACTGGAGCAAGGGAATAACACACAACTAGGTAAGGAAAGAATGACACACTACCTTGCTAATTATCCCCAAGTACATTACATGTGAAGGCAGGTTTTCCCTGCTTGATCTCTATCATATTAGACTGTTGATTCATATAAATGGTGATTACCCTCTTAACTTACCCTATTTTCTGTTAAAAAGTTTATCAAAGATGTCTAAGAGGATCCAATCCCATACTGCTACAGCAAAAAGCAGTCTCTTTCATCAGGGTTTGATTAGAACATTAGTAGTCTTCTCCTTAAATGAAGTCCAGATATCTTGGGATTGGTTAATCCAATCCTTAAAATTGGATTTACAGTCAACTAAATCCAAAATTGTCAAGGGGAAGAAACCAGTCAAACAGAAACAGGATCCTCAAGCCACCGAAGTCTTAATAAAATAAGAGTCACCTGCATCTAGGGTAACTCGGGCTGACAAGAGAAAATTACAAACCCAACAAGCAATTGGTGATTTTCGTGTAGGAGAAGATCATGAGAAAGGTACTACTAGTCGAGGTAAGAAGCCTAAAATGAATGAAGACACTAACATCTATCATGATCCATATATAAAGAGGGAAATTTATGAATATGAGGATTACACTACAAGCCCAGTTCAGACTCCAGTCAAACAGAAACAACAATCTACAAGTAAGAAGAATGTAAAGGGTAAAAAATAGATTAAAAAGAAAACACTTATACCTAAATTCCCTAGGAGGAATTCCACCAAAGCTGCCAATAAATTTAGACTGAATTCAAAATAAATGTTTCGTCCTTCCATCAAGAAGGAGAATCTTATAATTATAGAAGATAATTCAGAGGATTCTAAGAAGGAGATCAAAAAACAGGCAGTGGCATCTTCTTTACATAGAACAAAGAAATAATCTGAGGACTTGAAGAAGAAACAAGAAAAGGGAATGAAGATTGCACAGTACTCCAGAAGACCCGTGACTAGAGAAACTACAAAATCAGGTTCAATATATGAATCTGTATTTAAGGGCACAGATGTAGTTTATGATGACATAAATTATTTTTTTCCAGAACTAAATCAGCTACAGGATATTCCAGAAACAAGAGAATCGTAAAGCTCTGAAGAAGAGGATCTTAGCACTGGGTTATCCTCCAAAGATGAAATTAAGTTAAGGAAACCCCAAGCCTCCATATATTTTAACCTACCTTCTCCAGTAGAAGAACATCCATAGTTCAGGATGAACATAACAGAAAGAAGAAAAGACAAAAATCAAATACAGGAAATACTATGTTTTTCATGTTTTATTCCTTATCTTCAAGAGAATTTTATGAAACTATGGAGATTCATTTTTGGAAAAAAAACAGGTTTTTGTTTGGAACGAGCCCCTTCACAAAAACCTCTCTCTATTTTTACACAGCTATTACATTTTAATAGATTCGAATATATCTTTGAGGCCTAGTTTTCAGAGATTTCAAAATAAATAATTTCATGTTTTAGACAATTATTTTGGGCAAGGTTTCAGAACATATGGAGATGAATTTTTTGAAACCAAAAGATGTTTTTGTTGGGAACGAGCCCCTTCACAAAAACCTCTCTTTGATTTTACAAATATATCACCGTTTGGTAGATACAAAGAGATTGTTGGACCCTATGTTTCCGGAATTTGCCAGATTTATTTTCTTAAAAAATCTCATGAACATCAGTTGACAAGCCACCTCATCAATTTGACTTGGAGATCATATTTGATCTTATTCTTGATTATTTGAAACAGGAAACTAAATATAAATGAGGAGGTTTTCAGATCCATTTCTTTTGGATCTTGATAATTATGTATTGCTTCTATATAATCTTTGTAGAAGGAGAAGTTAGGGGTCGATTAGTTGGGCATTCAAGGACATATTTTGTAAAAATCCACTGTAAGAAAAGATTATATTTTATATTGATACTAAATGGAAAAGGCATGTTGATGGTGAGATCCTCTTTCATATCTTATTCTATTTCTTTTCTTACTTGAATTCATTTATTCAGTTGCAATGCATTTGATTTCTTGATTTTAAGTAACACAGTGAACACTTTGTTGTTTTTGTTTATAATCAAGATTGTCTTCAAGTACATGTTCTTGTTTCTCAATGATATTTTGAAATACGAAATCTATATGTGAGTTGACAAACTGGATACTCTCATACATTCCCTTCTTTATTTACATTACTTTTTTATCTATTAAGGTGACTACCATTACTAAGTCAGTGGGATGTTTTCTTACTTTTACATTTGAGTTATATGTTTATTTGAATCCTTGAACCAACTTTCAACCACTTTCTAAAAACCTATTCATAAAACCCTTAAAATACCATTTCAATAACCGGATGATGCCCTATCTTGTCCTCTCATAGTCAAGTGCAACTTTAGGGACTAACACATCCTATTAATGTTTCAACCATAAAATATAAAATTGATAAGATTAAAAAGTTGGTTTCATTTACCCAATTGAGTATGCCACATGGGTATCTAATCAAGTCCGTGTTAACAAAAAACATTTGATTTTGTATTGAATTTTATGATCTTAATAATGCTTGTCCTAAAGACAACTATCCTAAGCCTTTTATCAAATGGATGCTTGTGTGGGTTATGAAATCATATCCTTCATGGATGCATATTCTGGTTATAATCAGATTTACATACATCCTCAATATTAGTATAAGATCACATTTACTTTTCCTTGGGGGAATTTTTCCTATAGGGCTATGTCGAATGATGGAACTACTTTCTAGCGGCCCATGTCACGATATTTTCATGGCTAGTTTTATATCATCCTTTCATGCCTTGATGACCTTATATCGTGTTCAAATAAAAGATCAGAATGCTTAGAATACCTTCACAAAATATTCCTTAATGTGCAAGTACAACATTCGTTTGAACCCACTTAATACTATATTTTGTGTCATTGTTGATGTTTTGTTGGGATGTATTATCTTGAAGTAAGGTAGAATCATTGACCTATTGAAATTTCAAGCAATTCTTGAACTACCTACACCCAAAATGTTCTACAAGTTTTAGAGTTTGCAAGGAAACGTCAACTTCGTGCACTAGTTTGTTCTTGAGTATGCTACATGTGTGCATGGGTTTTTGCATTTGTTATGTTCCAACATGTTATTTGTATGTGATTACTAGGCTCAACCATCATTTTATTCATTAAATCATTCCCTTACTTTTATCTCTCTAGTTATCTCTCCTGACTTTGAAAGGACTATATCATCTATAACTCTACATCTCCTTTTTCCATAGTAGGTGTATTGGTTCAGGAAAGGGAGGAATGTTTAGAGAATTCCAATATATTATGTTAGTAAGAACCTCTTAGGATGATGTTATCTTATAAACATGATGAGACACTGTCCCTCACTATTGTCTTCTCATTTCAAAACCTATGTCATTACACTTTGACTAGGAAAACCAAGGTTATTGTGAATTAAAACCCCATGTTATATCTCTTGAGTAGGTGAGTCATTATTAGAAAAGTTTCTCGATGCATCATAATCATCCAAGACTTCAATCTTGAATTTTATACTCCTTAGAGTAAGAAATCCTTGGCCTTATCCAAAGTCATATCAAACCTCCCTTCTAATATTAATAAACCACCTCTTGATGATGATCTTTATGACAAACACATGTTCACTATTTTTTCATAATATCCTTGGTATGGTGTTATTATCATTCACTTTTGCACTCAAAAATCCATCCCTCACTTATCCTGTGATGATCAAACACGCATTCATCACTAAGCCCCTAGATATATCCTCATTGGAGATGTTATTTATAGATGAGGGATTGAAAACCTTTTACAACCTTCTCTAACCACTGATGAAGTCTAAGAAAGTATTAAATGGTTATCATAAAATCTCTTGCAATGACCACCTTTCATGAATGGAAAATGCCAAAACAAAAATCATGCTTGTTATTTTTGGGCCACCCTCTTTTATGATTTTATTCAAGTTGTTAAGAGATGATATAATTGTCAAGTGTTCACCCATAATGCTAGGGATCCTCTATCCCCTTTGTATCCCATAATTTTAGTTGGTCCCTTTTCAAAATGGCGGATTGATTTTATGGAATGTAAATCTATGTCCATTGTTGGTCATGTATACAATGTGGTGGCTATTGATTATTTTACTTAATGGATTGAAGTCATTATAGCATTCAACAATATGGAAACCACTATTGCTATCCTTTTATTTAACCACAACATTAGTTGATTTGGTGTCCCAAATAAATTGGTCTCAAATCATGGTGCACATTTTGAGGATGATGTTTGGCATAACATAGCTACACATTTACAATCTAAGAACCTATTTTCATCACCATTTTATCTGCAGGGAAAATTTCAAACTAAGGTAATCAACAAGATTCTCAAAACCATGCTCCAATGGGTAGTTGACAAGCACATATCTAACTGGAACCATATGTTATTCCTTTTTTTGTGGGCCTATAGGACATTGGTTCAGACTACCACCATATTTACACCCTTTCATATTGTTCATTGCATTGAGGTCATTTAATCTATCAAGTGTGAAATCCCCTCCCTTTGTTTGGCCATAGAACTTTTACCTAATACCTTCACCTTAGAACAAAGGTTAGTAGCCTTGGAATAGGATGACAAGTATTATTGCATGGACTTACACCATAATGAGGCTATCAAGAAATTCTTTAAATCCCATCATAATCATCATGTTCATCTCCTCTCTTTTCATGAGGAGTATTTAGTCCTCATTTATGACCATGCTTACGATACACTTAGTAATGTAAAGTTTGAATCCTTATGGAAAGGCCCTTATGCTATTAAATTATGTCTGGTAAAGGAGGAATTCTTACTTGTCAGTGTTAATGGTGAACTTCTCAAGATTCCCTATAATGGGTTATACTCAAATAAATTTTATCCTTAGGACCTTGCCACATTATTTGCATGTACATATTTTATTTAGTTGCATTTTTTTATTTCATTTGTAGTATTTACTGGAGAGCCTAACCTTTTATTTTCATAACATGTTCATATGGATCATTAACATGTATGCTACATTGGTTTCACCAATGGTGCTAATCATTACACTCAAAATATAGCTTTGGCAGCTTGGGTTATTCATTCCTCTTCACATCATTATTCCATCTCAATGGTCTATTTATTGGCACCACTACCAATAATCAGGTAGAATATAATGTTATGATAAGTCTCCTAGTCTATGCCCCCCAATTTCACTCTCATCACCTTTATGTCCACCTTAATTTTCAATTACTCATGACATAGTTGAATATTTACTATTGGGTTCGTGATCTTTTTCTATTTAAGAAATATGTGTGAGTTAGACAATTTGAATCATAACATTCATTCATATACCTAGGATTCTCAATAATTTTTTAGGACATACTACAAATCAAATTCTAGAATGGAATTTGCATCATTCATCCCAAAAGTTAAAGTAAACCATACATGTACATAAATGTTATCGTCATCATAATCAACATCACATGTAAATATAACACATGCACATAATAATTGCATTTACACACAAAGGCTCATCAAGTAAAACCCACAACATATACAAACACACACACACACACACACACACACACACACACACACACACACACACACACACACACACACACACACACATATACATCATCATCATCATCATCATCAAAAAATAATATAATGTTTACATTAGAGTCTATACTCAACATCACATGTAAATATAAGACATGCCTAGCATGGGGGGGATTCTCATTGACTAGCTACTCATCATCATCATTATCATCTTCATCCTTCTCCTCCTTGTCGCTATAATCATCATCAACAAGAGGATGTTTAGCCAATGGGGGTAGAGATCCACTAATCAAATCCCTTATCCCTTATGTTTCAATAGATACACTCCTCATAATAAGGCACCACTTAGCGGGTACCCCAAAATAGATCTCAATAATCACCTCATCCAGCTACTGCCATCCCTATTCAGTCACCCCATTCAAAAATAAATATGTTCAATTGATAGGTCCTCCAATATCACATTTGCATATTCCCTATGCCTCTATTTCGGTGGCATGGGGTTGGTCCCCTCTACTTGACCTCATTGTCATGGTTGTCTTGTTGGCCTCATTGGTGCTACATTTGCATACACAGAAAGACATAAAGAGGATTAGTTACATGTATCATATATGAAATATAGCAAACACTTATGTTAATATATAGGCATAAAAATAAAAATAAATTAATAATGCACATTTACTCACCCTCTAGTCTCCATTCCCATCTAGGGGGATAAGGGAGATATAGGTCTCCCATGTAGTTCATATCATTTTATGGATAATCCTATCTATACTAGGAGTTAGTGTAAGTGGGAAAACAATTTCAGCTAGAAGATGTTTCTCATGGAACCAACCCAATCCCCTTCCTCATCAACATCGATGCATGTGGGGTTCCCCCGGTCCTACATCCTTAATCTCATTGTGTGAGAAGAGATTTGGGATCCTCTCAAAGAATAAAGTGCATAGAAAGGTCTCGAAAACAATCTCACCACAACCTTCTCACCTACATCCATCCAACTTCCACCTCACTATAGCTTGAAAGATTTGGGCCCACCCAAAGTAAGTCCCCTTCAACACTCTCTCCATTTCCATCATCTTACTTCCTGATACATAACGGGCTCCCTACAAATCCTTCAATCGTACTACTTTGAAAACAATTACTGGAGTCTCTAGCCCCTCGATATCCTCCAATTGGATAACTAAGTCATGAAGCATGGAATGATGTTGGCAGTGTGTCTCTAGGAAATCCTCCATCAAAGTCTTATTCCATGGCCTCATAGGTATAATGTTTCCCACGACTATCTACATGGGTAGGCCAGTCATAAAATACACATCCTATAGGATGAGATTAATATACTCACACTACACTATAAATTCTTTAGCATCCACATCTCAATACTCAATAATATTGTATAGAGGTATATCCCATACTCGCATTAGGCGGGTCTCATGGAAATTGCATAACCCCCACATTGTGTGCAATACCCAAAAAAAAAATCCCTCTCCATCTTTGTGGAGGCTTGCAAAATCTCTCTCTCCAATGAACCCTTATGACTATTCAAGTCAATCACAACACTAGGTTAAGTAAGTTCATTACCTTTCAACACACACTTATTCCACAATGTTTTTCTCCTTAGATACACACATGTTCTTTGGATGGGTGTGATCTGGGTGCATGTTGGCAAAAGGGAAGACTTAGGGTTCAACGCTACAACAACGTACCAACAAAACCCTAACTACCGACCCTTCCGACAACACCTGCGAAGCAGATGAAGTCTCACCCAAGGTAGAGGTAGGGGTGGTTGCAGGACTCCAGTGTCTGCAACCTTAGCTGGGACACAGATCTGTTATTGTAACACCTTGACAAAGCACTTAGCAATATAGTTCATCAATGTTTAACTAGTATCCACTTCGCAAGTAAAACCCTAATTACAGAGCATCGCAATATTCAACCAGATCCAGCATCTAGCAGCACTTAGCATGACGAAACAGATCATATCTAGTTGATTCAATCACTAAGCACATTCACACAAGTCAGACCCAACATTTACTTTCACTATTAAGCACAAAGCAACAACAGATCTACCTATCATTCATCTATATCAAATCACTTAAGAAAGTAAATACATAAACACATTAACACATTGCACAAAACATTCACAACACAAGATGTACGTGGTTCAACCCCACCCTGGGGCTACATCCACCAACTCTTCGTCTTCTTTATTAGATTTCTTCAATATTATTACATACACAGAGCCTTCAGATCAACTTCGCAGAGAATAGGAGATCTGCGCACTCTTCGCTAGATTTGTTGGGCAATTCAATTGCTTAAATTACTTTCATTTAATTATCAACCAGGGATGCTTGTAAGCTTGTGATGATGCCAACAAAATATATGCAGGAGTAGGCATCTAACTCTAATCTAATAAAATTCAATCAAATCCTAACTCTTTCATTCCACTTAATAAGACTTAGTTTTTGTAGGAAAGAAAACACTAGCTCCCTTACAGGAGGTCCTCTCATGATGTTTCACAAAACCTATCAACAATCAAGATCATCAAGTAAACACTCATGCATTGAAAATAAATACACTTAACAGGATTAAAAAAGCTTAGTTGTTGTAGGCATGAAAACAATAGCTCACTTACAGGAGGTCTTCTCGTAATGTTTCAAATA
>SNQJ01S0021040.1:76570-93149 GCA_010110895.2 Picea sitchensis | reverse complement strand
CCAATATTTAATCATAAATTCACTCAAAAACACTAAAATAGATGCATTGGAAAATAATATGTCTAAAACCCATGTAATCATGAAAACGGTTTAATGTAAGGGTATGGGAAAGCGAAATATGGTTAAAAGTGAAGTGAAAGTGAAGTGAAAGGTTGGTAAAATTATGGTACTTTGGCAACCCAACAAGATCCTCCTTCCCCAAGCTAGGTTATAGCACAAAGCCTACATACAGTCCTTACAGCCACTTGCACTCAGCCTTGCAAACATACACTAAGAACTTACAACTATTACTTGCACTCAACACCACTTACAACTAACTTGTCATTCGCACTTACCCATTCCTATCTCTATATATTCACTACATCACCTAGCATCTATTTATACATTACAAAATTAGGCCTAAACATGGGTAAACCCATGGGATGACATCCCCATACCCGTTACATAATCCCATATCCCAAAAAGCCCTAAAAGGGAGCCGAGATCCCGCGATTTCCGCTTCATCTTGTGCTCCACCTTTGAAATCCTTTCGAAGTCCCAAAAATAGGTCAAACATGGCCAAGGATCCTCAAAACTTGGTCAAGGGCCAACAGGCCCCCAACACTCACATGTGACTCGTCCCGAGTCACTCTGATCTGGATAATTCTACCTCAAAAGCCTCGAGCTTGGCTCAATCTGCTTCAACTTGTTGTTGTGCCACGGCCTCATGTTCGGTGAACTATTTGATAACAGCTTCGTTGGCAGGTCCCTCTAGGAGTTGTTTTGTTGTAGTGATGACTTGTTCTAGTTCTGCTCCTTGGCCTTCGATTTCTACGAACAGTTGGCAAGCCTCATCCTGTATAGGTTGGAGCCTCTAATTCACTTCCATGACTTTTCTTTGAATGGCATGGACCTGTTGTTGAGCAGTGTCCTTCTCTTGGGATCGCTTCATTCTTTCAACAACCGACAAGGGCTTTAATTGTGCCTGTATTGTTTCTTCTTGATACTTCACCTCTTGGAGTTGTGACTCCAGTGTCTTCAATTCTGGATTCTCAGTGAGTCGCTCATACATATGGGCACTGTGATCACTCAGTTGTTTACATTCCAAGGTGAGGCCCTTGATTCTTTCAACTGCCCCTCGAGCAGTTGCTTCCCTTTGATCCCTCACATACTGTGAAGTGTCGGGCACTGTGCGGAGCTCTAAGTATGTTATTCTTTGTTGTAGTTGTTGGATAGCTTCTACAAGTTGGTCTACTTGATGCACGATTCGATCTTCTACCTTTGTATCTAATCCTATTACAGAGCGAAGTGCTCTATTGACTACTTCTTGCACTTCGAGTTGCTATGCAAGCAATTGTTCTTTTTCTTGTTTAATTTGTGCTTTCTCCTCTTCAAACTTTGTCTAGAGGGATACCTTCTCCTTCTTTTCAACTCGACATTGTTATACTATTACTTATTGCACTTGCTTCAAGGCCTGGGTGGCTTGTTCTCTTTCTTCTTGTGCGTGACGAAGGTCAACTTAAGTCACATCAGCTAGTTGTTGGAGTTGGGCTGGATCATCTCCCAATTTTAGTTCTTCCGATGGCAGGGGCATAGTGGAAAATGCATGAATGGACTAAAGGGTATGTTGTACCCCTTGGAGTTCAACCTCGATTCTGTCGTACATCTCCTCCTGCTTGGCTTATTGTTTTTGCAAGATTTCTTGCGAGGCATCATTTACAACTGTGATGATGAAGTCAAAGTCGTCGACATTGAGCACAGTCTTCATCTTAGTCACGGTGGCTCTGGATTTATTTTGGGAAGAGGGTTTCAGGGGAGAAAAATTCCTCTTCTTCAAAGGATCAGCCTCATCTCTGGGCAGTGTTACTTTTCCTTGCTTCTGATCATCTTCTTTTCCATTGATCTCTTCTACCTCATCATCACCCCTTCGTCCAGGTGATGTTGAAGCAGTCTTTTCTGACGCACTTCTTAAGTCTTGGACTTCTTCGGTTTTCTTCCTTATGTTGGTTCTAGGTGTGTCATGTTCTATGTGAGCAGCCTCCGTGCTATCAAGTTTAGGATCAGACATCTCTGCAGGGTCAATGGGGATAAGGAAGTCTATTGACCATTCCTTAGTTATCTCCTCAAGGTCCTCCTCGGTGAGCTTGTAGTACGAGGGAAGCTCTTCCTTATGTTCATCAGCTCATGCAATAATATAGATGAAGTGTTGATCTGCGCGGAACTTCATCAGGGGTCTAAACCACTTTAGGGTGTTCGGCGTCATGTGAGGTTCATATTCAATGGCTCTCTTCAGTTGGAGATAATATGTGTGAAAGACAGCGTTTGACTGCCACTGTTTTCCCATGTCGCTCGAGTACCACAACATGGTGAACTTCGCATCGAGCGGCTTGAATGTTTCCATGTCTGGGAAGGTCACACCTTCTAACATCTCCCAAGCAAAAAACGTGATGAGGATCAGGAGCTAGCTAAAGTGGAACTCATAGCCCTGATCCTCTACTTTGTGACAGTCTAATTCTAGATGATTAACTAGGTACTTTGCCCAATTCATCTGTACGCCTTCCATGCATTTCCCCGTGAGGTCAACAACAAATCCTGTGACCTGCATGGGTTTGTTCTTTCTTACTATATTCCCTGCAATTAAATAACATGCTAGGCGCATTGCGCCATTCTGGATGAAGGCTACCTTGTAGCCTCATGTCCCCTTCTCAATATCGTCGTAGGTATCCTTGATCTTATGTGTTAATGCGTGATCTGTGGCTTTCCCTAAATAGAAATTTTGTGGGTCAGGTCCTTGCATACTCAATCCGGTGATCCTATGGATCAATGTCAGATCGATTTTGATACAATGGTCTAGCCATAAGTAGATTCCATGGTAACATGAAAGTAGGAGCTTGACACAGGCTTTATCCTCATGGTTCCTTCCAAAGTCTGGTATTTTCATTACATTCAACATGGTGGACTGCGCAAGGTTCATCGTCCATGGCTGGGGGATTATTTTTTGTTTCATCCCCTTCATCCTGGTCAAATATTTATATGAGGCGAGCGTACTATGATTCTTGCAGTCCCATAAGTTGAAGTCGTTGAACTTCAACATTGCGATCTTGTCCTGCTACAATCGAACTGTGTGTATCCCCTTCAGGAGGTACATAGTAACCATGGTGTACTCAAAATCTCTCGGTACACTATCACGACTTACCATGCCGACTAGAGGCAGGATGTAGTTGAGCAATATGGTCAATATCAGCTTCTCATTTGCTAGGTCGTCTCTATGCTTGGTTCTCTTTTCTGTGATGACTTGGGATGGCCCGGATCTGCAAGCGATCGATGGAGAGGCTTGCACTCGTCTCATCGATGACGCTTGAATACTTTTAGACATTACTTTCTTGGTCATGAGATCGATGAGAACTTCTTTGACGATTTTCTCCGTGACACTGAGCTCGTCCGACATACACGCTTGGATCCGATGGATGAATGAATTCATAAAACAATAGAACTGGTGTCAATCTTACTAATCACAGTGCAGTAGCAATGAGTTCTCTATGATACAATTCACAAAAGTGTTCTCAGTGAAACAATCGATGGAATAAGTAGACAACTAGGTAACAGATCTCTCCAATGGGTGAGAAGCCTTCATTAATTCAGTTATGCCCATTCTGGCACAGTCCCAACGGTATGATGGAGAGCTTCTTGGCCATAAATGTCATTCTAAATGTTCATGGTGTCGGTCTAACGGTTATATTGTTCTCAACAGATACATTTCTTTGCCATGGCGAAGTGCCATGTGACACTGTTCTGATATCCTGACAAAGTTCCTATTTTGCAAATTTTCCATTTTCAAAGTTCCCTCTGGACCCTTCTGTAACTTTTCAATCTTTTCTATCTTCTTACTGAGCTTTCTAGACTTTTTCCCGGTGATCTTCATCTCATTATTCCTCTTTCCATTCTGATTCTTGTCTTCTTTTGGCATAGTGACTTCGTGATGTTGAGATTCCTTTGTAAGATTTGAGGGCAATACTTCTTTATATGGGGTAGGTGCTTCAGTCTTCTGTGAGTCTTCTTGGGTTCTTTCAACTTCGGCATCCAAGTTAAATATATTTTATTTATTCTCTTGTTCCTCAATCAAATGTGTGATCCTCCTCGTCATAAAATCTTTTAATTCTTTCTTTTTCTGCTCTAAGACTTCTTCTTCTTTCCTTCTAGTCTGATCCTTCTCAATCCAAGGTTTTACTAGTAACATAGCAAATGGAGCATTTTTCTCAATAAATTTAACAACCACAAAATCTTCCTCTGTCGAAGTTCCATGAGCACTCATAGATATCTGGGTAAGTCTTCCACATAGGGTTATTTGTTTTCCTCTAAAAAATCATATTCCTCCCAATGAAGGAATCATAGCAGGATTTATGTCATGAAATTCACCTATGTTTCTTCATCCAGAACACAGTCAATGTCGAAGTCTCCTATTATTACTTCTATTTGCTCTTTCTCTTTTAATATCTCTGATAGATTAGTATCTCGGTGGTCATTCAGGGTTTCTTTCATTTGTAGAAATACAGTCTCTGATTCTTTCGGGGTTTCTACCATGGTCTTAGTTTCTTGTCCTTTCTCAGGGTCTACTTGTTCCATATTCATTGTTTCAATCTTAGCAATCATTCTAAGGAAATCTAAAACTTCATGGTCCATGGATTTACATCAAAGACAACTAGATCTTCTACCAGGGAATTCCTTAGCAAGATGTCCCGGTCTTCTGCAACTGTAACAAAGGGTTAATCCTCTCTTTCTCTTAAATGATCCCCAGCCTTTCCCATACTACACACTAGGATCATAGTAGTTAACCTGCAAAAAAATCTTTCTAGGATCTTGCATCCATTTGTTAGTCCAAACATTATTTCTATGCATAGGTATAACATATCTTTCATTATTTCTATCATATCTACTCATATCAAACCTCTTTTATTCTAGTTGTGCCCTAGTTTTCAGGATAGGACAAAATTTATCAAACATACCTCAATCCATACTCTTGAAACAAAAAATTCCCCTAATCTTACTTTCAGCAGAGCACAAAGCTTCCAGATCTAAAACTTTTCAATATCCTTACTTTTATCGGAGCACAAATCTTCAAGATCTTACCTTTTTTTCTTCAGATCGGATTTCTTTTCTTAGCACCTTAGAATAGAGCTCCATAGATCAAGTAGAATACTATGCACTAGGGAAACATATCTATGCAGAGATATTTCACAATTTCAGTAGCATCTAGCAACACTTAGCATGACAAAACATATCATATCTAATAGATTCAAGCACTAAGCACATTCACACAGGTCAGATCCATCATTTACTCTCACTATTAAGAACAAAGCAACAAAAGATCTACCTATCATTCATCTATATCAAAGCACTAGGCAAGTAAATACATCAATACATTTCACAAAGCATTCACAACATAGGATGTACGTGGTTCACCCCTACCCTGGGGCTACGTCCACCAACTCTTCGTCCTCTTTATTATCTTTCTTTAATCTTCTTACATGCACAGAGCCTTTAGATCAACTTCGTAGAGGATAGGATATATGTGCACTCTTGGCTAGATCCTCCTTCCCCAAGCTAGGTTACAACATAGAGCCTACATACGGTCCTTACAGTCACTTGCACTCAGCCTTGCAAACATGCACAAAGCACTTACAACTGTTACTTGCACTCAACACCACTTACAACTGACTTGTCATTCACACTTATCCATTCCTATCTCTATATCTTCACTACATTTCCTAGCATCTATTTATACATTAAAAAATCAGGCCTAAACATGGGTAAACCCATGGGCTGACATCCCCATACTCGTTACATAATCCCAAATCCCAAAAATCCCTAAAAGGGGGCCAAGATCCTGCGATCTCCACTTCGTCTTGTGCTCCACCTTCGACAACCTATTGAAGTCCCAAAAATAGGTCAAACATGACCAAGGATCCTCAAAACTTGGTCAAGGGCCAACAGTGAACACATATTCCTTGAATAGGTGAACTCTTAGAGCACATATGTTTATCCAACAAGTGCATGCTTGATGCATATATTCCTGTAATGGGTGTGCTCCCAATGTGATGGAAAACTAACCCTTAATTGCATGTGTGGTGTATTTGTTGGGTGATTTTCTATGTGCGTAATGTATAAAACCACCTAAAATCCACATTCCTAAGTGATAACTTCCAAAGCTTCCACCAAGCCCATAAAACCCTAAACTAAGAAATGAAATGGAAAAAAATGAAGAGGTTGAGAGATTTAACTTGGAACTAATAGAACTAAAAATTGATAGTCATAATGAATGTTATGAGATCTGAAAAAAAGTGGACCCCATGAACAAATGACCTCAACTAGGTGTTGATCACTCAAAACACCCTCAAGAAATTTGGGGTACCACTTCTAATTTTGGCTCAGATTCTTCACATCCTTCATATTTGAGAATGTTAGTTTCCTTGATTCTCTTTGATTTTCCTTAAGTTTGATTTTCTTTGATCATTTGAACAAGTAAAGAAAGCCTATACCAAACCCAAAATGGACACACACACCTTCAAAATACAATCGGCCAAATAACATGAGCCTAAACACTTGAATCTTTAAGAAAATGGTCATCGATTGATTTCGGTCAACGATGGTATCGGGTCAGATGAAGATAGGGTATTTAATTAGAATTACCAAAGTTCACTACAGCTTCCCATCGGGGTTCAGACCTTTCAAGTCACCCACACACACACAACCTATTTCTACACCGCCCAATGCGATCGACAGATGAAAACTAAAGTTGTTTGTAACTTCACCAATCGAACTTAAGTATAAGACTTCAAAATTCAATTGATATACTGTTAATGTTTTATGTTATTATTATAGTTCTTTGCATTTCAATAGATAAGAGAATCATAAGAACAAGATCACTGAGAAATACACATTCACAAGAGACACAACATTTATCCTGGGAAACCCTCTAGGGGAAGAAAACCCAACAAAACTTCCTTATCATAAATAGCTTATACAATGTTCAAGAGATAACTCAAACCAATACAGAAAGTCCTCCCCAAGAGATGCACCACTCTTCTTCTCCTCTGTCCAACTTCTAATTGTAGCTTGCCTCATAAGAGAATGAGCAAGTGAGTGTGTGTTTGAAGTGAGGCGCTAGCTGTTACACATCAAAATTACTCACTTTGATAGTGTCGCAAGTGTCGTCATTACAAAGGTTGCAAGTGTCACATTTTTCTCACAAGGTCACAAGTGTCGCATGTTGCTCACAAGTGTCGTAAATTGTCAAAGAAAGCATGTTTCCATGACGCCTATGTCGTGCCTATAATGACATGATAAAGACACTTGAAACACCTCAAACATTTGATTTGGAAGAGGAGAAATGAGTCAACAAGATTGCAAACCTTTTGCCATTTTAAAGCACCTCAAAAATTGAGTTTTTGGAGAGGAGCACTCACCCTTACACTATCTCGGAGCGCCGACACTCCCCCTTACACTGTCAGGAAGCGTTATAACTCTCCCCTAGCCCTTTTGAGGGAGCACTGCCTATTTTGGGTAGTTGTTAAGTTGTTGAGATGAATGGGGGAAGCACATTTTCATTCTTGGAAGGTACTTGGATTCGAATCCCTAGTCTATCCATGATCTTAGGGTAGATCCTCAACTGAAGGAGGAAAATCCTCAACTTCCCCAAATATATCTCAAGTGGTTAAAGCCTCTCCAAGGATATATAGGAAAGCTTTCTAATGGTGAAAGGAGACGGGAAATGGAGAATTACACCAAACTTATGATCTCATAAGTGGTGCTAGAGCTGATTGGGGGAAGAATTGCTAGCATGAAACCTATGATATCATAGGAAACATACAGTCAGCCAAAGGAGAAGTGATCAGTGAAGCTGTTGTCAGCCAGGTTGTGGATCTTTCGAGCAAGGGTTAGACGAAGGGGACTTGACGAAGCTGTCGCATTCGCATCTACGATTGTAAGTACTGTTGTCGTTATTCTCATCAATATGACATGCTTGGCCTGTTTCTTTCTAGTTTGTGTCTGATGTTACATGAACTTATCATTAATTGATAGATCTGTTTTCAAGCTAATATCAATAGAGTAGTAAGCGGTCGTATCTTTTTTTTCTAAAGAACTCAGCGAGGAGAAAAGTATTGGAGCGCAAATCGGAGCGTGCAGGGACAAACGTTGATTAAGAGGTACTTTTGTTATCCTTCCTTCCCATGTATTAGTTTAGATATATTTGAAAGGAAGTCAGTGTCCACGTTAAGCATTTTTCTGTCTAGGGTTAAGGTCAAGCTCTAGAGGTGGTCTACCTGTCCGGAGGGAGATTTTCCTACAACACTAGCCTCTTATTTATATCAAAATGGCACGTGTGAAAGGTCACCATCTGGCAGGGCCGACCTCTCACTCTGGGTGGGTAACCTACCTTTAATTAATTCTGGGTCTTCCATTATAACTGTTGGGGCCGACTTCTTATTCTGCACTTTGTAATTGTTCGATGACCAATCCGCAAAAGGGGATTTGGTCCTTATACAATTACCGACATGATTAATCCTCGTGGGGATTAATCCAATAACAATAATAATAATAATGGCATTATTAATCCACAATTAGGTTAAATCAATAACAAAATAATAATAAGAATGCTCTTCCAGCGGTTGTTATTTCAACACTCCCCTTAACAAGAGATTCTTCATCGGTATCGATGAGAGGAGTCTACAAATTAGAAGTGGCATCACGGAGGACCGATATCATCAACATCATCTTGAACCATTGTCTAACACATTTTGATCGTGAACTTCCTCTTCAGTGACATCATCATTCTCGAAGAATGACGGCATCATCCTCAAACATGTATCGGTAAAATACGATACCTCATCACGGTACTAAGGTGGCACATCCACAGCTACTAGCTCAATGTCACGGCGGTTAAAGGCTGGTGCTTCGGTGTCGATCATCTTGCTTTAGATCTAACAACCGATTGAAGCAAGTAATATCATCATCTGGCTTCGTCTAACAACTGGAATTGAAGCGAGGAGTCTGAAATATCATGCTTCGTCTAGCAACTAGGTGGAAGCAATGAATCATCTTTCGTTACATCTAACAGCGAGGTCGAAGTAAAGGAACACATCAACATCTCGCTTTACGTCTAACAGCGGTCGAGGCGAGATCATCCCGATGTTATGCTTCGTCTAAAAACTAGGTGGAAAGCATAACTCTCTCATGCTTGCTTCGATCTAACCAGCGAGGTGGAAACCAAGGATCACACAACGTCATGCTTTACATCTAACAATGAAGTTAGAAGAAAGGAACACACATCATATTACTTTACGTCTAACAAATAGGTCAGAATCAAGGATCACATGACGTCATTCTTTATGTCTAACAATGAGGTCGAACCATGACTCATCTTGCTTCGTCTAACAACTAGGTGAAGCAAGGAACACATCATCTTGCTTTATGTTTGATAGTTTGGTCAGAAGCAAGGAACACACTATGTCTTGCTTTACATCTAACAATGAGGTCGAAGCGGATCACCTGACGTCATGCTTCGATCTAGCAATGAGGGTCGGTAGCGGCTCATCTTGCTTCGTCTATGAGAGGTCGAGGAAGCGGGAATACATCACTTCCCCTTTCGAGGGAAGGTCCTTTGACAATACCAAGATTATCTTGAAAGTGTTCAAACTTTACGAGATAGAGCTTAGTCATCACATCAACAACGTTCATCCGTGCTAATGTCTGGAGCTTCAGAGCTCCTCTATACCATGTCATGGATGAAATGATATGAGGATCTCTATGTGCCGATATATCGTGGAACCGCAGGGATTCTCTGTCATTTTATCACGACTTTTGATTGTCACCTTAGAATGCGTGGTTGCTTCGACTCCCAAATCAAATAGGCCTATCAACAGCTTTCGAAGCCATGGCTTCATATTCAGAACATCGCGGCAATGTAATAGTATCTTCACTATCTTTGAGAGAAATATTGGTTGCTTCTTTTGCCATGAGATCATAGGCGATCCCAATGAAACAACTTCGGAGTACTTTTCTGTCGGCCAGCGCTTCCTGCCCAATCTCCATCGGTATATCCACTCAATGTAAAATAATGATCTCCATCTGTTGAGACCATAATCGATATCGTTAAGGTACCTCATCCACGTGTTTTACTGACCACTAAATGAACGCGTCGGTTCTGACCCGACTCAAGGTGTTCACTACCGTATGATGTTTGGTCTGGTGTTCATCCGGTACATCAACAATCCAATAATGCAATGCATGCGGTGGCATCTATCAAATCTAACGAAGTGTCGACCCGATAGCCACCGGCACGGCTGTAGAATTATTCTTGGGCTTGCATTCTAGCATGTTGGATCTCTTTAAGATTTTGACCGTGTACTTCCCACGGTTAGGAAGATTCTTTCTGGACTTCGCCATACCTCAAGACCTAAAGTAATGCATTAGGCCGGGTCGCCATTTCAAATTCTGCGGCAAGTCTCATTTTACATTCAGCGATGAGATTTTCTTCTACAATTAAGAATAATTCATCCACATACAGTAATAGTATTCTTGGTTCATTCTCCATGATATTGAAGTAGAGATTTGAATGCCTTTTACTCTTAGTAAAGCCCAAACTCATCAAGAAAATATCAATTCTACCATACCAATATCTAAGAGTTTGCTTCAACTCGTACAAAGATTTCTTCAACATGAAGACATGAGTCTTTCTATATTCAACCTCAAATCCTTTGGGTTGCTCTATATACCCTTCATCTTCAATGACACCATTCGGAAAAGTTGTCTTCACATCCATAGGTGCTGACTTCCATTTCATCTTGGCGGCCAGAGCTATAATGGTTACGATTGAAGTTAGTAATAAACCCATAAGTGAATGTCTCTTCATAGTCGATTCCTTCCTTAAGGGAAAATCCACTGACGACAAATCTTGCTTTATATTTCTCAATGCTTTCATGGGCGGCATGTTTTATCTTGAAGATCCATTTTGATGATACCATCCTTATACGCTTTTGAAATTAGGAACAATTTTCCATACATCATTCTTTATTTTTGGATTAGGTGGTATTCCTCGTCATGGCATCACCCATTCCTTCTTACGTAATGGCCTCTTCAAAACATGTAATTTCCTCATCAAGTAGATTGCACATCAAGAAACAGGTATGGCGGAGGTAAACTTTGGTCTCTTCACATGTCTTGTGGTTCCTTTCGGAACACCATACTTCTCTCCATCTTGAATAAGCTCTCTTGCCCAGAAGGCTTTTATTTTATGGGAGAGGTCATTTAAGGAGGTTCTTGAACCTCTGCTACATCATGATCTTGAGTCTCCTCATGCGAGGAAGTATGACTTCCCTTACAAATTCCTATGACTCTGGAAACTTCCCTCCGCGGTTATTACGTAAGTGCAGGATTTCTTGAGTTCCTCTTCATATACCTCTTCAAAGGCTGGCATCTTCGTTTAAGTGCAACTTCTTCATCAAGGTCATGTCACCGCTGATCTCAATATGGTGGTGACGAGGTATGTAGATTATGAAGGCCTTGTATACCTCACAGTATCCCACAAAATATTCCCTTCTTTTCAGGAGGGTCTAGCTTGGTCTTTTTCTCTTTGGGTATATGAATAAGCAATGGATGGCCAAATATTTTGGATGGCTTACCTCGGCTTCTTTCGGTGAACATCTCTTACGATGTCTTGAGCCCAAGTGCAATATGGGGCAGTGGTTACGCACATAAGCGATTGTCATTGTTTCTTCTACCCATATAAGCACATGGGAAGATCTTGATCTTCATCTTTCATCATGGTTATGTTCTTCCATTCATTTCACCGCCATTTTGTTGGAGATATTGAGTCAACATCTTTCTGCGAATATTCCGCGAATTCTTTTGAGGGTATATTCTCCTCCGAGTACTCGACTGAGTATGTTAATCTTCCTTCTGAGAAGGGTTCTCTTATCAAGGATTTCAATTCCTTGATCTTGTTGAACTTTGCTTCAAAATATAATCAGTCTTCTCGCGAGAATAGTCATTAATGAATGATACGTAGTGTACATACCCATTAATGGAGATGAGAGTAGCGTGGAGCTACACATCGAGAATGGATGAGTTCAATGCTCATAGGCGCTGTTGTTGTCCCTCTTTGGAAAGGGGTTCTTGATTTTATTCTTCCCTTCACGCTTTATCCATTGAATATGCCTTCTGATCAACCTTGAGTTATGGTAAACACGTGACAACTTTGCATATGTATGAAGTAGTGCCTTGTAATTGATGTGAGTTAATCTTCTAGAGTTCACATGGATTCTTCAATAGTGTGGGTCATAATGGAAGCAGGTGACCCACCTTCTTCTTCCTTGATAGTTAACTTCATTTATGATTTCTTCTTTAGCGCGTTGCCTTCTACAACCTTCGCTATATAGCTTCCTCATGTGACACAGACCAAGGTCAACGAAACAACAAGCAGGAATAATATCCATCTTGATAATATAAAACAATATACGAACAATCATCATAGTAGCTCCTTTAGATCTTATTAATTATAATTTAGCAAATATTAAAGGTAAGGAATACAATATGAAATGAGTTCAACACTCTCTTAGTGTTGTGACCAAGCATTCTTCCATGGCAATCACGGGAAGCTAACTTGCGAGGTTTCTTCTAGAGGAGATGTTAGTCATATAAAACAATGTATTCTCACATGTTAACAAGTATAATGCTTTATGGCGATTGCTATCTCAACTAAAATCATTAACTTTCATCATGTCTTTGAATCTTGATTAATCAAACTGGAGCCTTGTCCTCAAGAATGAGTTAACACTTTTCTTCAATGTCTCCTTCACTCAAGTGACAATTGATTTCTTCAACCTAACTTCTGTACTAAGACAATACATAGCTTGACAAAGGTTAGGTTAGAGGATAATCTCTATGATCAACTTTCAATCAACTAATGATTTGATCATGCTTCAACGTAACATTGATCAAGATAATTTCATAACAAATAGATGCATATTAGAATAATCACACAGGTTTGCATCATTCCTATGAATGTATTGGATCTTGAGATCCTTCGGATCTATGGAAAAAGATCCCTTCTCCTCGAAATACTCTTGAGGGTTTGACATTAACCATATGTGAGTACATACCTCGGATGGCATTTGCGGGTAGTGGCACCATATGGTATGAGTGGTAATCGTACCAAAACTTCAGAGTGATTACAGAAGCGGCGGTTCTCTGGCTACCAACTGTAGTCTTTATTTACTGGCCTGCTTAGATGCACACTGGCTGTTGGTTGAGGCTGCAAGTACACCTTCTAGCCAAGGGTTTTATGAAACCCTAATTTTTTCAAACTTCAAATTTTGAAATTGATCCAGGGGATAGAATCGTTGAAATTTGAGGCGAGTATGCTGGTGTAATCAAAATTTCGAAAATCCAACTTTTACCCTTCAATCGGATCTACTTGGTTACGGACTAGTGCTTACGGTTTGGTACTTTCTGGTACTCTGGTACTTCTAATACTCCAGATTTCTAGTTTTCTGGTACTTTGTGGAAACTAGGGTTTTATTTTCTGGGAGATCTAGCCACGAAAAGGTGTGCTCTAAGTGCCAAATTGATCCTTGGGGGTGCGTTGACTTTAGGAGGTTAGGGAGAGTGAAAGGGTACCTTTCAAAACCTAATTTTGGAGTGCGGTATGGTGATGTTTTTCCTCTTGCAAATTGTGACAGCCGTGGTTGGCTCACGATACCATGTTGTGTTTTTATGCTATTATTATAGTTCTTTTGCATTTCAATAGATGAGAGAATCATAAGAACAAGATCAACGCGAGAAATACACATTCACAAAGAGACACAACGACCTCTGAAACCCTCTAGGGGAAAACCGACAAAACTTCCTTATTATAAATATCTTATACAATGTTCAGAGATAGCTCAAACCAATGGAAAGCCCTCCCCAAGAGATGTGCCTCTTCTTCTCCTCTCTCCAACTTCTAATTGTAGCTTGCCTCATAAGAGAATGAGCAAGTGAGTGTGTGTTTGAAGTGGTAGCTAGCCTCTTATATCAAAGCTGGAGCGTGTGAAAGGTCACCATCGCGGTCGACCTCTCACTCTCGGTGGAGGTAAACCCACCTTTAATTAATTATGGGTCTTCCATTATAGCTGAATTAATTATGGGTCTTCCATTATAACTGTTGGGGCTGACTTCTTATTCTGCACTTTGTAATTTTTCGATGACCAATCCACAAAAGGGGATTTGGTCCTTATACAATTACCGACATGATTAATCCTCAATGGGGATTAATCGAATAACAATAATAATAATAATGACATGATTAATCCACGATGGGGATTTAATCCAATAACAAAATAATAATAAGAATGCTCTTCGCAGTTACATTATTTCAACATATACACCATCTGATCAACAGAATCATTTAATATCAACTGTCCATGATCAATGAAGGAAGGAACCTCCCACGAATTTTGAAGTGTTGCATAAGATGCCACGTGTTAGGCATACCATTTTCACATCATCACCCGTACACTTCAATTTTGGACTGAAGGATCCATTCTTGCCATGTAATCTACCTAGTGGCATTACCACATCAACATCATACCAGAATACGACAGTGCCACATAATACCTCAATTATCATACCCATCGGTCATCAAGGTTTTCACAGTATTGATTTACCCGATGGAAGGGTTCTTAAGCCATTCAGTAAATGTCGATGAATCCATCATCCATTAGTCGAATCGGCCACATACTTCGTCTAGTATACTTTTCCCTTACACACGAAAACCAATAGCATGTTTCAAACTCTTCACACTCTCACTCGACGACCGATATTTTTTTTCTCCTAACATTTATAGTTGTCTGATTAGACAAGGAAATCACATCAGTATCATTGACCTCACGATTCGATTGTTTGAGCTCCCTTCGTACATGTCGACCATCAGACAGATCATTCAAATATTTTGACTAGCACACTTTATCGACTCACCTGACGCCTGATAGACATTCTACCTTAGAAGCTACAGACCGTTTGATCACACAAACGAACCGATCTCAGCTGTCGATTTTATGATCTGATGGTTTGCTTCTTTTTCATGCTCAGTTGTGTTCGTTAACACATCACATCATTTACCATCCAATAAATTGTTTCCATACATTGATACAGTGTCACATTGTTTCACCTTGTCACTGCCACCTTCACCCGACACTCGATGAACTCTTGCACACACAAAATTGATCGTCTGATCAATAAGGACAATCTAATATGGGTTGTCGATTTTTCGATCTCATACTTGGTTCACCTTGTGACTGAAGTGGGTCCCTTAATGTACTGAAAATAAACTCCTCGAACTAGGTATCAACACATTTCCTTTCAATACAAGGTTGGATCTCCATGTCACCTTCACACATACACATCTGATGTTATTGTGTACATATATGAGCTTCCATAGTCAAATCAGTACCACAGTTGAACTATGCATTAAAACCTTATAACACCTGAACATGAAAAAACTACTGTGTGCCAAGTCAATTGATTTCAAAAACCATCAATGGTCACATCTATGTATCAACCTAGCTATCGAAGGTCGCTATAGTTACTACCACTATATTTAAACTCCATTACTGTCAAAACATTTCCTCCATTCATGACTTGGTTATTAACATATACTATCTCCCAAATTCATTACATTATTTGTTTGAGTCAAGTATGTTATCAATCTGGTGTATTCACTTGACGTCCATCATGTCTACTAACCAATTGAACTTGCAACGTTGTCTAACTCTGGTGACAAAGACTCCAATCGACCAGTAGTCACAAAGTGAAAGAGTGTTTTTAGGTAAAATTTGTTCCGATAATCATTAACATTGCTCGATACATGTATGATATGATATGTAGTTTTTAGTTTCAGGAGTTTTGTATGGATGTTTTTGTAATATAAATTTTTTCCTACAGATGTGATGCCTCCCAAAAAAAATATCACATAGAGGACACCCAAGAGGTCGAGGACATGGTCTGGTGATGTTGGGGAAGGTTCCAATTCCACACCCACATGAACAAAAGAATCCTAGATGCTCAAGAATAAAAAAACCCTTATTATGTTGCCCCGCAAAACTATTTCTTACATGGTACCACTATTTTGGGACACCGAGCCTTGTGCAGGGAGTGGAAATTATACACAAGTGCAAATCCCTTCCTGAAACGACCTCTTTACAAAATTAAAAAATGATGACTACCTGGAATCAACCCCACATAGTGACTTGCAACTTAAACAGGTATATGATGTCGTTTTCCCTACAATAAAGAAGTCTATGTTACACTTTGTTTCTACTAGAACACGTGTTATGCCTTGTATAGAATTGATGGAGTGGATTGTAACACCCTGTTTCCCCCAGATTGTAAATATAACTGAACTGGCCAAGGACTATGGCAAAACTCATAAGTATGAATATGTGATGTAAATGTACCCGCAGGAAGAGGTCAATAAATGTAAATAACAGTTTGAATTTATTGCAGAACTGCAGAGAGGGGATGTGCGGAAAAGAGACCACGATGGTGGTGGAGGGCACCTTGAAAA